>PVJC01036038.1:0-17926 GCA_004026665.1 Murina feae | reverse complement strand
AGACCTTCACAGACAAGAAAAAGCTAAAAGAGTTCATCACCACCCAACCAGTATTATATGAAATGCTGAAAGGTATCCTTTGAGAATAGAATAGAATCAGAGGCATAGAAAGGGAATGGACTGACAATTTTCGGGGGTTAAGGGTGTTGGGGATGCGTGAAGAGACTGGACAATAATTGTACACCTATGGATGAGGACAATGGGGGGGGCAAGGTCAGAGGTTGGGGTGGGAATTGGGAGGAGGGGAGCTATGGGGGAAAAAAGAGGAACAACTGTAATAATCTGAACAATAAAAATAAATTAAAAAATAAAAAATAAAAAAAATAAATAAATAAAATAAATAAATAAATAAAAAATTAAAAATAAAAAAATAAACCCTGAAAATAAAATTCCGAAGAATAGAGGACACACAAAACTGTGGAATCCAGTCGAGGACTAAAAGCGACATCCTGAAGCGAAGACTAGAATGTCATTTCAGGTGCAACACATCCCAGCATTCAGCTGCGTGTCAGGTGCACGTGCAACCTTCAGGACACAAGTCTCCCTTTTCCTCTGAAACGCCCACTGATTCCACTAACGTGCATTGCACCTGAACTGCGTACGAGGCCCTGGGGACCCACACACGATGAAGACGTGGCCTGTCTGTAAACTCGGCGTGTACAGGGGAAGGAGAGAGCTGGGAGCTGTGATAACAGCAGCCGTCACATAAACACAGACTCTGAGCCCCAAACGCCCGCCATGCAGCAGCTCTGCGGGAGGCAGCAGCATCTTTCAGTGAAGGGCGAGGCTCTGTGGTCAATTCAACCCGTGCTCTTTTTTTCTCGTGGGTGATACCACTTCTAAAGATAATGATGTGGGTTTTTTTGGTCAGAAGAAGCAAAGAAACCACAAGTACCAGAAGTTTAATAAAGCAACCCAGGTTGCACTCCAAGGCCTTGTAGAAGCGCGGATGGCCCTGGACGTGAGTCCGGGCGACAAAGCCCCGACCCCAGGGCACTGTTGATAAAAGGAGACTCTCCAGAGGGTGCCTAGCTCAGGAGGCGGGTGCTAGGGGTCCGGGGTGTTACTGAGGCAGGAGAGGGGACAGCCTTGGAAGGCCTTAAAGCTCCTGAGGAGGCGTTTTAAACGTGAAACGCTTTATAGATTCCATCATATTACACTGGGAGATCATGTGATTCAGTTTAAGAATTCTTATTTAGCCCAACGGTGTGGCTCAGTGGTTGAGCTATGAACCAGGAGGTCAGGGTTTGATTCCCGGTTCCTGGTCAGGGCACATGCCAGGTTGCGGGCTCGACCCCTAGTGTGGGACGTGCAGGAGGCAGCCAGTCAATGATTCTCTCTCATCAATGTTTCTATCTTTCTCTCCTTCTCCCTTCCCCTCTGAAATCACTAAAAATGTATTTTTTTAAAAAATAATTATTTAGTTACATTGCTAGTAAGGAAATGCCTGTTTTTTTCATTTCCCAGGGCTGCTGGAACACAGCATCACAGACCAGGGGGTGTCCACAGCAGCCATGCATGGTCTCCCAGCTTTGGGGCTGAAAATCTGAAACTAGGCGTCCACAGACTTCTCCTCTGAGGACTGTGACGGTGGGGTCGTCCGGCTATAGACGGCTGTTTTCATGTTCGGATGGTGTTCTATCTGTATTTCACATCTTTACCCCAATTTCCCCTTCTCATAAGAGTACCAGTCATATGGATTAAGGTGCCTTCCAAGGACCTCGTTCTAACTTGATCACCTCTGCAAAGTGAGGTCACATTGTGAAGTACTAGGGTTAGAACATCAACATATGAACTTGGGGGGGGGGAATGATTCAACGCTCCCCCCCCCCCAACAGCTCTATTATAGAGGACACAGTCCCAGTCCACGAAGAATTGCTAATCTAATTGTGAGGTCAAGACCAAGCCACAGGAGACCATTCAAGACTAACACCAGAGGATGTCGTCGGATTAGAGGCTCTATGTTTTAGGGACAAGTCTACAGTGGCTCCCAAACAGCACACTGAGTTAGGAAACCGTAAGGCAACTCTGATCAAATTCTGTGGCTGTCTGTCCAGCTTGGGTAAACAGCTTGTGAACCTGTTCAGCTTCCTCATCCCCATTCCACCATCAGGGGAGGGGGCAGGATGAATCCGCTGGTGTAATCGGTGCGCTAAGCACACCTGTTCCTGGAAAACTCTCCAAATATAAACACACGATCATGAAAAAGTGGGAGGGAAGTCCCCAGTCTGAAAACCTCGCTTCTGCTTTCCCACTCCCGTCTGGAGCGCTGCTTTATTCTTCAAGGTGTCCCGCGGCCACACACAACACCCCCTCCGTCCCTCGTGTCCCTTAGCCCGCTGGTCCCCGCTGGTCTCTATAGAAACCAGAGGCCTTGCTTGGGGAAAGGCGGCCTCACCTCCGCCACCATGCACAGCACGCCTCCAGGGCTGAGGCGGGTGGCCCGGTTCGCTTTTAGCCGTCAGTCGTTGTTGGTGATGATCATACCCTGCAGTCTCCTCCTCACCCAGCGCAGCTGCCAGTGTTGCCCAAAAGCATGAGGACGCGGTCTCCTGGCTCTCCTCTTGGCTGCTTTTGAGCGAAATGTTTTGCTTTCCCACAAATAGCCCAGAGCCTGCTGCCGCACACATATTTCTTCACAAGCGGCTCTCTCCAGGGACTCGAACACAGCTGTCCATCGGCTAGACGGAGGGGAAGACGCAGAGCAAGGCAGCATTTTCCCCACCGTGGGTGCCATTCTCCATCTGCTCTGCCCAGGCACAGGCCGTCACTCCCACCTCCGCGTCTGAGATGAAGCCCTGCCGGACCCCCACCCCTGTAACACCTCAATCTGCAACTGGGAAGATCAAGCCCAACTAATCCCAACAGGTCTTCTCCACTTCGAACTCCAAAGACAAGGGTTAGCCCCATATTCTCCCCCATGAACTTTGTAATCGGGCATTAAGTGAACGGTTTCATTGAGCAAGTGGCACTCACAGGGTATGACTTAAAGCAACATTGTTCTTTTTATATATATATTTTTTTTTTATTTCAGAGAGGAAGGGAGAGAGAGAGAGAGAGAGAGAGAGAGAGAGAGAGAGAGAGAGAGAGAAACATCAATGATGAGAGAGAATCATTGATGGGCTGACTCCTGCAGGCCCCCGCTGGGGATCGAGCCCACAGCCAGGCATGTGCCCTTGATGGGGAATTGAACTGTGACCTCCTGGTTCATAGGTGGACACTCAACCACGGAGCCACACAACCGGGAGAAAGCAAGGTTATTCTGTACCCGCTGCCTGCTCTCCCCTGCCAGGCGGGACCAGTTCTTCGCTCGGCTTTGCATAAAATTAGCGCAAGCACCTCGACTTTCCTGGTCACTCTGAGATGATGGAAAGTCCTCTGGTCACTTCAAGTCACAAAAATGTTCGCTTCTGTGAAGAAAGGGTGAAGCCCCAGCCCCAGCTCCAAACGCCAGCCAAGAGGAACGCTCTGCCTCAGCTCAGGCTGCTCTCACCGCCGCCCTTCCCGACAGTTAGCGCTGGCGTCCTTTCTCCTGAACTCGACAGATACTTTACCTAAAAGCACGGGCCATCCGTGCCAGGGAAGCAGACAGAAACAGAAACATGGGCTCTTTGCCTCGCCAGCACGTAACGTCATCACCATCGTCGTCGTCGTCGACATTTCCTGTCCTTGGATCAGACAGGCCCATGCCCCGCACTCCATGTGCAGTGGAGAGGCCCACGACGGGCGCTGCACGGGGGAGGGAACGAGGGGATGTGAGAAACAGCAGAACTGAGAGCTCTTCTGTGTGTCCGGTAAGGGAAGTCACCCGAACAACAGCAACGGCTGTGCAATAAAAAGCTTGCACCGAAGTACTGCCTGGACGGAGGGACAGTGTGTACTGCAGGGCTGTTTTACAGTAGACAGTGCCATACACGCCGATTTATGCAATGAATCCTCAGGAGCTTCCATTACAGGAACGGAGTCACCATCTACTAATCTTCACCGGTGAGATAATGCTCAGAGGGCACAGCAAATGCCTATGGACCATGTCCTGGTGTAACCACAGGAGGCCTCTCGGTCCAAGAGGAGAGAGAGAAAGAGGGCCAGCGGGACAGCACGGGGACCTTTCCAGACTCGGAGAGTCCGCCCCGGAGGGACCGTGAAACCGGCAGGCTCCAGGAATCCGCCGGGGCCGAGCAGGGTTTCAGTTTTAAATGAGAGGGGACCTGAACAGAAGCAGCCCCTAAACACAAGCCATCCATCTAAGACGGGAGTCCGTTCCAACACTGAAGAAAAGACGACGCAGTGGAACTCAAGTCATATTCCGACAGGTTTTCAAAGGCAACTTTACACTCAGAATCCTGGCAGGAACTCACCTCAGCACTTGACCCCACTGTAAAGGAAAGTCCTATTTGATGCTTTGTTGTTGTTGTTTTCTGTCTATTTTACTGACAACCGTGGGCATAATTCCTTACTCCACCTGCACCCTCGGCTTCTCATGTAGCACGAGGCCAGTGGGGTGAATGAGCAGTAATTTCCTTCCCAAACCTAAAACCTCTGTGACCTAAGGTTTACAATAAAAGTCAGTTGACAAATCATACATTCTAACTAGAGGCCTGGTACATGAAATTCTTGCACAGGTCGGGTCCCTAGGCCTGGCCAGCAATCAGGGCCGATTGCGGCCTTCCGGCTGCCAGCCCGAGCCTTCCTTTGTTCGGTGCCACCCCCGGTGGTCAGCACACGTCACAGCGAGCAACAGAACTGGTCTCCCGGTCAAACTCCCGTGGGAACACTTTGCGTATCAGACTTTTATATAGAGAGATGATTCCAAATGATAAAAATATAGTAACCCCCTCCCAATCTTCATGCTCCTTCAATAAGTAATATGGTTTCCTCACCCTTGGGTGAGACTCATGAACAGTGAGTTCCCATGCACGCCGTCACATCATGCAGAGGTGATACTGTTGCTGCTTGGCCGAGCAGTACTGCTGTACTTAGAAAGACATCCTTACAAGCAATAAGAACAATTTCTTAAAGGAAATTTTGTTAGTTTCATGGCACTCCATTCAGACAAATGAATCACACAATGGACCAGGAAACGGAAAGTCAACTGACGTGTGCTGACCTGCGACCTTGCTCAGGTCAGCAGCCCCCACAGGCCTGTGTAGGCACCTTGTTTACCTCCTGGAAATGGCCCAGGAGTGACAGGTTTGGGCAGTTACCACAAACAGACACAATGGCTGCCAAGTGGCCCAACATAAAAATTTAACCTCCTCAAAATGTTCACTGAATTCTGAAGGCTTTCCTTTCCACATGGAATGTTCTAGTATATTAAAAACATGCCACAGACACACACTTAAAAAACTATTTAGATGCTGTAAAAAGATAGGGAATAAATATGTAGAATCCTGCTAATTAACAATGTAAATTCTCACTTGGAATTTTCAAGGTTGTTTCTCTTAGGCTAGTCTTTCAGTAACATGTTGGCTTCCAATCGTATGTAGCTTAGTGCTTATTCCTTAGAGTAAAAGGTTAATTCCTTGACTCATCAATAATTTAGTAACAGTTATATTATAAATATGTAAGAACATCTTTCAGAATTTCAAAAATCCTGTGAATGCTCTTCATGCTAAACTACATGCAACTTCCAGAAAAAAACATGTATGAGAGTGTGAGCAGCAGACACATGATTTTGGAAACAAAAGAACAGGAAAAGACACCAAAAAAGAGAGTATAAAACAGTCAGCATGCTAAATTCAGGAAATTAACTTACATCTATATAAACATACAGCAATTTCCATACTGAAGAGGGAAGCCATGGGTAGGCAAACAGGAAGCAAAAGGTCAACATACTGCATAATAATTTTGGGGGAAAAATACCTAGAATGACAGCCCTTTAACTATAATCTTAAACATAGATGGTTCTTTAAAAATTATTTCAGAGAGAGTAACCGGGTGATTTATATGCATAACTTGATAGAAAATAAAAATCATCTCAATATTTGGAGAGAAGAATGCCTATTTCAAATATTGCTTGCCTCTATTATGTTAGGGAATCATATACACTAACGTTTCTTTGGATACACTGAGCTATACAATTTTTTTTAGCATTAACTGTCCAGGGAAGTCTTCCATAACTATTTTGAACACATGGACTTCTGTGTGCATGAAATTTCCAACGTGTGTACTAAAAGACAGATCCGCCATGGTCTGTGGCACCCATGCAATGCTGCGAATTCCGACTCTACTCATTGCAGCTGTGCATCCACAATGTCAGACACTGTCCATGGTCCTACCTGGGAGTGGCCTCTCCTTCAGTCTCTGAACGCCTTGCAAAGTGTATCCCAAAGTGTGACACCACCTAACCCCAGCATGTATTCCTTTTTTTAATCTTTATTGTTGAAAGTATTACATAGATCCTCCTTCCCCCACCGCATTAACCTCTTCCAGCCCACTTATACCCGCCCCCCGGCCCTCACCACCCCATTATCTGTGCCCATGGGTTATGCATATATGCATACAAGTTCATTGGTTGAGCTCTTCCCACCCCTCTCCTCCGCCTTCCCTCTGAGATTCAACAATCTGTTCATGCTTCCATGCCTCTTCCAGTGACCATGCAAAGATGTTTTCAGCTTTGTAACAGACCAGCAGGGCCGTCACATTGCTAGCAAGGTGCACAGGTCTATTATGGCAGAGACACTGACCTGACCGCTCACTAAACGGCTAAGGGCGTCTCCCGTTTCCCAGCCCCCTGGCAGTTGGGCAGATCCTGAAGTTCATGCTGAACGGTGGCTCTGAGCAGGAGTGAAATGTGTCACGGTGGGGCCATAGCATTGGGGAGCTGGCGTAAGAGTCCCAGCTCTCTCTCTCCTTGACACCTGCTTCAGGAGGTTTTGTGTTCCAGACGGTGTAATGACACGATGGCTGAGCCTCCCATCATCCGATTTGGCAAAAATCAAGAGGGTGGTGACCCCGCATCACTGAATGACAGTGCAAAGCAAGACCTTGCCAACTCACTCTGGCCACCAGCATCAGCAATAAATCATCTTTTGTTCTCTAAGCCACTGAGGTTTCGGGATTAGCTCATTTCTACAGCACAGGCCGACCTATTCTGACTAATGCAGGGTTGGGCAAACATACCAGCAGGTTTACATTGTGAGCATGGGGAACAGTTTCATCTTGTATTATCACTCATTATTGTATGACTTCCCGTAAGAACAACTGTAAACCTACTTTTGCCCCACCCTGTATAACTAGGTAACAGAAAGTACTTCAGAGTGAAGTTGTTCCAGAAACATTTCATGCACAAAGCTCTTGTTTTCTAAAAACATTCTTAAACACTAAAGGCATGACCCAAAGCAACTTTTCTTCGGCGGTAATCATGTAAAATGCCTAATGGGCTCCAGAACGGATACACTCTTCACTGCATTTGACAGCTCTTCTGAAAGCTACGTGCCCAGCACATAAATTCTTTGCTCCATTTGACTGGCTTTCGGATGAAACTACAGTTTTCCCATTACCTTGAAAATCCTGTTGGTTTAGAACCTACATAATACTCGAGTTTAAGCACTGCATTGTTGCGCATTCATCCTTTAAGAGGTATGTAATTCCGAGTGCTTTGTGTCACAGGAATGGATTTTGCTTTCTGAGACCAGAAGGGGACACCTTAATGAGGAAATCTCTTCTTGTGTTTCATTCTGTGGGTGAGCTTGTACTTAGCTAAAGACACCCAGGAAATGACTTTATGGTTGTTACTAATGGCCAAAATAATGACGAGAGTTTACAACAGCAGTACCTGATCGAGAGCCCCACACCTTAATCACATTATCTTACTTAATTCTTATAATATTGGCACTTTTTTAGAAACATATTTTTATTGATTTTTTTTTTTTTTTAGAGAAAGAGAAACATTGATGTGAGAGTGAAACATCAATCAGCCGCTTTCTGCACACCCCCTACTGGGGACTGAACCTGCAACCGTGGCATGTGCACAACATTTTGGTGCACAGGACGATGCCCAACTGACTGAGCCACACCGGCCAGGGCCTACTGGTACTTACCTTAGTCTTGTTTTCTTATAGGTTAAGACGCTGTGGTTTTAAAGATTACATAAATCCAGCTAGTGAGCGGTTTGGATTTACTAGTCGGTCTGACTATAGAGCCTACACTCTTAGCGTCTGATAACAGAATTTCTCCAAGTGTGCTGCATGGAAGAGAGAACTAGGCCTCACACAGACGACTTTTCCCAAGCCTTCCTGCTTAGGACAATGTCAGGGTAGATAATCACGTGTTTTGTTTTCATCAGGTGGTTTTTAAAAAAATAGTAACAGCACAGGTGACAATCCAGTATTGCAAGAGTCATGAAGGTGTTGAGCAGATAACTACAGGTTAGAAAACAGTGGACCACGTGTTTCAACACAGAGGGGGAGCAGTGAAGACTGGGATACCAAACATGAGTCCCAGCCTCAAATGCCTCCAACTAGCTGTGGCATCACCCTCCCGGATCTTAGCTTTTTCGTTGTCGTTAATCTTACCAGGATATTTTTCCATTGATTTTTCTTTTAGAGAGGGAGAGGGAAAGGGAGAGGAGGAGGGAGAGGGAGATGGGGAGGGAGAGAGAGAGAGGGAGAAGGGAAGGAAAAGGAAGAGGGAGAGGGAGAGGGAGAGGGGGAGGGGGAGGAGGAGGGAGAGGGAGATAGGGAGGGAGAAAGGGGGAAGAAAAGGAAGAGGGGGAGGGGGAGGAGGAAGAGGGAGAGGGAGAGGGGGAGGGGGAGGAAGGGGAGGGGAAGGAGGAGGAGGAGAAAAGGGAGGGGGAGGGGGAGGGGGAGACAGAGGCAGAGTGACCACGTGAGAGAGACGAGAGCCAGGGATTGAGCCTACAACGAGGTCCATGCCCTTGAGGAATCAAACCCGGACCCTTCAGTCCACAGGCTCGCACCCTATCCACTAAGCCAAACTGGCCGAGGCCTGGATCTTAGTGTTTATCCATAAAAATATCAGCTAACACATTGGGATCTTAGATCTATAAAATATATGATCTTAGAATATGCCTCTGAAATAAGGGGCACTTTTATTTTTTTTATCCTTTATGTACTCATGCTCCCCTCCATTTATCTATTCGACTTGTATCTGTGCGCAACAGAAATAAATACGTAAATCAATAAACTACAGGACCTTATTTTACTATCCAAAAGCAAAGACCTATGAAAGATGTCCTAAGCTATCACCAGCCATGGTATTTCTTTAAGGCAGAGTCAAAATGCAGTTGTTCTGCCGCTCATCTTTACACGTGTGGGCACTGAGATGTGTACTCCAAGTGTGGTCCAGGCAAATGCTGGTCAACTGCATGTGACTGGGTCCCTGACAAGATAAGAAGCTGCGGCAGGATATGAAATGCCCACATCAAGCCTAATGTTCAGTTTAGATCATTTTGAACAAGATTTTCTAAGTGAAGCAGTTACACTGACCCACATTCTGGAGAAAGTTTCTTATTTAGTGACAAACTGACGGTAGGTAGACCAGCACTCTGAGCAGCGCAGGTGTACAGCACAGGTTGCACTTCTAATGGTCACAGTGTGTGTCCTCCTAGCTCTGTCTGAAGTCGCCTGCAGAGGAGAAAAGGCAGCTGAGGCCTTTTGAAGTGTTTTCCTTCTGACGGTCAGAAAAACCAGCCCAAGACCAAGCATTCGGAGGAGTCAGAGTGTCGTACACTCCGCCTCCTGCTCGAAGGGTGTCCGTCTGGCTTTCCAGGGAAAGCGCCTGAGCTGGGCGCCCTGCGTGTTTGGCCCTTGTTACTTAGTGAGCTGAGGCGGCGACGATGAGCAGCACTGTCAAATGTGAGGGTTCAAGTCTCATGTGGAAGACCAACGATGACCCATAAAGCCTGTGATTTCCAAGAACCCCGTCCAGGGCACTGATTGCTGTAGTTGGGGGGCTCCAGGGCTATCATATGGCGACACTGCAAGTCTCGGGGTCTCTGTGAGAAACAGTAATTAGCATCCGCTTCCAGAGCCATGTTTACACCCATAGTTTCCCCAGAAGGTGTCTGATACTTTCAGCTGCTTTTCTTTGTATTCGCAGCAGGACCTATACACTGCCTGACACGGCTAGAGGAAGACTGATGTGTCTGGTCCAGGAGGATCTATTTTCCCTCCAGATGAGCAGTGCTGAAAGTCAGCTGGAGTGCGTTATATAGTGTAGACTATAACAATTCGCCAAACAAGACCGAAATTCAGAGGGAGGAGGGTGGCGGACATCTGAATAGCATCAACAATAAAAAAATAAAGGAACTCAGACCGTAGAGAGGCAGAACCATGAAGCCAAGAGAAACACAATCAAAACGCAGAGCGTGCCAATAAGCGACACCTTGCCAGCGCGATGCTCCACCCAGCCCTTCCCCTTGGGAGCCGCGTTCTACAGAGACCACTCTCTGATCCACAAATAAAACGAAGCCAAGTGTTGCTAGGAGACAGCCCAGATTCTCGGGATCCAACCTAAGGGGAGCGGCTGCTTCCCACCACGAGGCACAGAAATCTGCAGCTACTCCTGACGTCCGTGCTGCGGTTATGAAACCTACATTCAGCACATCTACTTCACAGCGCGCTCCAGAGCTGTTTTGCCCTGACTCCCTTACATCTGACATAACCCCGACCCCAGAACTCTCTGCCCCTCCCGGCCTTGTGTTTTTCCCTTTTTATTTTCAGGTCTTCTCCTGAACATGTAGCAGCACCTCACCTGTCTTCCTTTCATAATGCCCAAGGAAACGCACATGTTTTCAAGTTACCAGCAACTCCTTTGAAAGATCCGATTATTCATAGTCCTACTCAGCTTCTCAACGTTTCCCCATGACTTGGAGTTACTGTCTGCAAAGCAGTTTTTGGCTTTATCTCTTTTTAAAAAACTTAGCGGTTTTCGCCTCTATCCAAGCTTCCCCACGCACTCTCCCTGAAACAGTTACTACCAAGGCAGCCCAGCCCGCTCACCCCTCGCCCTGCCTTTAAAAAGCAACTGGCATATCTCCTTTCTCATCTTTCTGTACAGCCACCCCAGCATCTCAGGTAGGAATAACTGCTGGGATGAGAATAACTGCCTCACGAATTATCAAAACAAAGGGGGGAAGACTTCTGAGCATATAGCAAGAACTTTGTAGCACCAGCCCAAGCTCTTTCCAACGTTCTGTTATGTCATCCTTAGCTTGTATCCTCTTGATTGATGCCTTATGGTTGCCACATGGATACAACTTAAGATATTACATCCTGCCCTGGATGGCATGGCTCATTTTGTTGGGCGTCATCCTGTGCACCAAAAGGTTGCTGGTTTGATTCCCGGTCAGGACACATGCCTGGGTTTCGGGCTCGATCCCCAGTTGGGGGTATGCAGGAGGCAGCAGATGGATAATTCTCTCTCATCAATGTTTCTATCTCTCTGTCCCTCTCCCTTCCTCTCTCTCTAAAATCAATAGAAGCATATTTTTTTTTAAAAAAAGAGAGAGAGATTGATGTCCCAATCCTACTTTCTGAGCTCAATCCTTAGATTAATTCCAGATTTAAAACTTTGACTCTATTTCTGCCTCTAGAAAAGTATACATAACAAATATTTTTGTGGCTTTGGTCACCCAGAGATGAAATGAATTCTTTAGTGCCTTCTCGAATTAACCTAGATAGAGAAATATAGCAAGTGGGGTGGGGAAACTAAAAGGAAGGCAGGGAGAAAGTCTGGAGTAACAAGAGTCAATGTCTTAAGGGAGTCTAAGATCTCACAGATCAAATCATCCCCATCCACAAGAAATAATCCCATATAAAAAAAAATAAAACTGATTATGTCACAAAGAAATCTATGATAATAAAAGCATAATATGCAAATCAATCGAATGACCGAACAGCAAAAACAACTGTCCAGACGACCTTCTGGAAGACCACACTATGACACCCACTGGTGCCAGGCCAGCCAAGGCAGGTGGGATGCAACTGGTCAGGGGCCCGGGCGTCACCCCATGATCGCCCTGTAGAGGGAGGCTCAGGCCACCAGCCAGCGGGCTGCGGTGGGTGGACGGGGCCTTCTTCTTTCGGGGCCATCCATCGCGGGGCTCCCAGACTGTGAGAGGGCACAAATTCCATGCACCGGGACTCTGGTACCACATACAAAGCATTTAAGAAAACACAGTCCGCTATTTGCAGTCTCACATGAAGCACTGCAAAATCTAAAATAAGAAGGAAGGGAAAAGCACTAGGAGCAAAATAAAAAGATAAAATGTTTATGGAATCCAAAAGGGTGACATTACATAAAAACCAAAAGAGTTACTGCCACAAAGGAAACTATGCTGTGAACCTAACGGGCACCATAAATGAAAATACCACGTTTCCGTCATGGGACTGCCTCACTTTGAAAGTGTACTTCAACACACGTGGGGGAAACGCTGAATGCTGAAGACTTTCCCCCTCTTGTTGTCATAAGAGAGGAAAAAAAGAAAAGTCATTGATGTTTTTTATTAGATTTCTTGCTATCCAGCTTGATTAAACATTTATAGATACAAGAGTAAATACAAACTAATTAATTTAAAATTTCTGGTCCCGGAGAAACACAAAGTACAGTGGGTTTAACACGCATACGATTTCAACAAGGATGTCTCACTTTGCCTCAAACGGGGTCTCCCCACAGTGGCCCTGGGGACACCGGGGGGCAGGTAAGCCTTTGTTGTGAAGGGCTGTCCTCCTCGTCTCAGGAGATTTATCTGCATCCCTGTCTCCCATTTCCCCCACCCGCTGTACCAACCAGACACGTGTCCAGACATCCCCAAATGTCCTCTGGGAGCAAAATCGCCTCTGGTTGAGAAGCACGGCCATAAACCCGCCTTTCCCCCCTAATTTATTTATTACAAAACCCCCCGAAAATGCTTGATTTATAATCTACATGGAAAGTAATGATGTCTTTCTAATAAAATAACTAACATTAATTTTCTTTTAAATTCCTTTCATTCAGTGAACAAGTTCTCCAGCGCTGGGGAATGTTAGATTTCATTGTCAAGTTTGATTTAGCTTTCCTCCTGGCTGGGGAGAAAGTTTTGACCTTTGCTTTCCAATAAGCAGACTTCATATTTTCCGGGACACATTATCCATCACTCACCTACCAATGAATACAAATTAGCTAAAGAGAGCTGGGACTCGTTTATGAAAACAAAGAGCAACCTATTTCTAACTCCTATGTTAGGAGAATATGACACTTTCTTCACCTAACTGATCGGGGACGCATCAAAGAATTCTGAATTCGTACTTCAGACGGCAAGTTGTTCTTAATGAAATTCAGGAAACACAGAGCAGTTTTTCAGATCCATTACCTAAGTCTCGACCGTCTTCTCCATCCATTTAAAAATATCCATAAATGCCAACAGCCCCCTCTTTCCAAAGCGGAACTATTCCTCAAGGGTAATAGGGTAAAGTTTTAAAAGGGAGGAAAAAAACAAACTGTAAAATCTGCCGATTTGGGAATTTAATCAGGAGAGAGATGTGACCACAGACTTCCTATCAGCAAAGGGACTTACAGTGCTGTCTCTCCTCCCCCCATCCCCCCTGACCAGGAAGGAAAGACTCCCAAGCCCTGCTGTCTTCATTTACCTGTGTGAGCAGATCTACAGGAGAAAATACAGGAAAGCACAGTGTCACCGGGCCCCCCCCCCCCCCGCGTGACTCACCGATGTGATACAGTCCGATCCAGTCGCTGGGGTCCACCTCCTCCTTGATGTCCCAGAAGATGATGAGGTTCTGGGCGCGGCCCAGCGTGTACTCGTACATGCTGGCTGTCAGGCTGGAGCGGCTCTCGGAGGTCACCAGGTCCGTGTCGCTGTTGGCCCGCTGCAGGGCCATGTTCTCGGGCCTGGAGCCCTGGGCGAGGCTCTGCAGGTTCTCGGGGCTCAGCGTGTAGCGCATCTGGGGGTTCCGCCGCCGCACGAACAGCAGGTGCTCCCGGGCCGAGCCGGCCATCCCGCCCGCCACTCGGAGGATGGCCTCCTACACAGCTGGGGACAGACAGGCACACAGTGTTAGGGCCGCAGCACGGACTTAGGGCTAAGCTCCCCGACAGAAAGCCTTGGGTGAGAGCCTGGCTCTGCACTAATCCCCGCTGTCAGAACTAAGCCCAGACTCCGCTGTCAACTGATGGCGTCAGAGACCGCTGAGGCCGGAGGATGGCAAGGCCCTCGACCGCCCTCCACCCAGCTCCTCCCGGCAGGTCAGGAAGCAGGGGTTTCTTGGCCATCCCTGTAGGTGTGTCCTTTCTCCTTCAGCAATGGCATTCTCTCCTCCTCCACCTCCCTCCCCCATCCCCCATCACATAAGTATTTGCTGCTGCTATTACATTTCAAAATAGCAGCACAGAAAAATCTGGCACCTGCAAACGGCTGAAACAGACCACTGAGGACAAGTTCATTTACTCGTTTCCTTCGCACGGGAATGTAACTCACTCAAGTCCTTTTCAGGAGCCCCTCCCGTAACCACAGAGGCCGTCATCGTCATCGTTAAATCTACAACAACCCGTGCGTGCACATACACACACACACACACACACACACACACACACGGCACTAACTCTTTCTGACATTCACAAATATATACAAGTTAGTTATTACTTTGTTTAATTTATCTTTACTGTTGAAAGTTTTACAGATGTTCCCCTTCCCCCCCCCCAATGACCCCCATCACCCCACACCCGCCATTCCCCCTCCCCAGGCCTTCACTGCACTAGTGTCTGTGCCCAGGGGTTATGCACACATGCATGTAAGTTCTTTAGTTAATGTCTTCCCACCCATCCCCGCCCCCCTTCCCTCTGAGGTTCGCCAGTCTGTTCCATGCTTCCATGTTACTTATATGTGGAACCTAATGAATAAAATAAACTGACAAATGAAATAAATCCATACACAAATTATTTGTAAGTCTCAAGTTTATAAGTCAATCGCTTCGTATATTTACATCCCAACCTGCCTGGATAGATTCACCTACGAAATGGAGGTAACATTACTGTGCCATGCAAGGCCATTGTGAGGAGAGAAAAATCCTGAGGAGTGTGCAATGAAAAGCCACTGTTGCTCCTAGGGAATGACGTCGGTACCATCGTCATAACTATGGCTGGCGGCATGGTTACTGGACTTCTTGTGATCACCTGAAACTAATACTGTATGTTTATTATAATCCTCTAAAAAAAATTTTTAAAGCAACTGCTGCTATTTTAATAGGAAGATATTATAATCACTGAATGAATGCCTGATTCCGTTTGGAGTAGCTCTCTCTGGCTTAGAGTCTGGGAAGAGTAACACTAGGACTTGAAAGGCAGTTAACAGAAATTAAATGCTGAAGACGCCCGAATAAATTTAATTTTTTAAAAAAGGAAACAGTACAAAAGAAGACCGTCTTTACACGCGAAGCACCTCGGTAGCTCCCCCTAGTCTTCAGTACAAAGGAGATGAGCAGCCCGTCTTGCCGCACCCGCCCGCCTAGTCAGCGTGGCTTCCGGCTCCCAGAGCTCAGACATCGGCTGCATCAGGACACACGGCCTCTGAGGTACACGGCCCGTGACTCAGCCCAGCGGTGAAGGAACTGTTTCTGCATAAAAACGCAATTCCGACTTCCAAACAACCCACTCGTCAAAGAACTCTTAGAGCCCACAACTCACAAACTGGTGACTGCGCGTGGTGAGGTGCAAGGTTAGAGAGAGAAGGGGGAGGGGGTGTGTGCGGCACAGAATGGGGAGGGGAGTCTGTCAGTGGGAGCCTCACCAAGAGTAATGGGCACAGGCCACCCAGGGTCTTGAGCAGAGGAGTCCACTAGGAAGCTGATGCCTGGGAAACTTGATCTGAGCACATAGTAGGGCTGATGGTCAGAGGAGGAAAGCAGAGGTGGGGGCCAATTAGCAGCTAACTGGTTTGTTAAGGCATCTGGCACTGAATGCTGAAGAACGGACTTCAGTTACACAAAAAGGGAATAGCAATCAGGAATATTAGAGAGAGGGAGAGAAAGAGAGAGACCCCAAAGACTGGGCAACAGATTGAATACAGGAGGCAAAAGTGAAAAAGAAATTAGGACTATTATTCTGGATTTTGCATCTAAGGAACAACAGAATCCCAGAAATGTTGGTGAGGCTGAGAAAGTCAATCCTGCGTTGGGTGAGTTGGCAGCCAATGCACTGTATCTCAGTAACTATGTCCCAAAGACTCCCATGAGGGTGGGCGCATGTTCCTGGCCGTTATGAGGCCAGGGATAAAACAAATACCCAAATGTAAGTATCTGCTTCATAACGGCCTCAGGATTTACTAATTAAAATTGGCCCTGCCCTGACCGGTTTGACTCAGTGGATAGAGCGTCAGCCTGCAGACTGAAGGGTCCCAGGTTCGATTCCGGTCAAGGGTATGTACCTTGGTTGCGGGCACATCCCCAGTAGGAGGTGTGCTGGAGCTGATAGATGTTTCTATCTCATCGATGTTTCTAACTCTCTATCCCTCTCCTTTCCTCTCTGTAAAAAATCAATAAAATATTTTTTTAAATAAAAAATAAATAAATAAAATTGGCCCCGCCAATGAATCTCTAGAAGGCTTACTAAGTCAGTGCTTAAGAACCTCATTTGGATGTTTTACTTTACACAACTTAGATCAACAGAAAACAAATAAAGTCAGAATGCTTAGACTATAGTGAGCGGCTATTACCAAACCTGCTTTGGAAAATTTCATTTTTCCGTCATAAGAAAAGTAACGTCCAACACCATGCGAAAATGAATTTTGCGAAGTCTCATAGAAATGAAAAAAATTAAGCCACTCTAAATTTTATAGTTAAAAACTGTAGTCTAGAACTACCTTCATCAATGCAATGTTCGCATATGAAAAAATTAGTGCTACTCAGCCAACCAGAATGGCTGCTTTTTTTTTTTTTTCATTTTTTCCCTACTGGAATCTAAAAATTCCTGACTGGCTTCTTGGCTTCATACCTATGCCTTCTGCAATGAGAACGGCAAATTTTCTTCAGAATATATTCTGAAAAGCTCAGAAGATAAACCACGTAGTAAGGAAAACTGAGTCGTCCCCACCATATCTGTTAAATGGAAAGCAGTTCTTCCAAGCTCTGAGATTACCCCCCGCCCCCGTGGCACCCTCTGTGCTCCATCCCTGCCCAACGGACACAATTTCCCAAGAGGCAGCTCTCCCCAAAACCCTCCTTCTCCTACTTGTGATGAGGCTGCACTGCGCTGCCCCTCCCAGCACAGACACTGGCCTCAGCAACACGGAGCACGCAATCCCTTGTCTCCCAGAGGTCAAGAGAGATGCAATTCCTAACTAAGCTGCAAAACACCTGAGTAAACAACTTCGTGCCCAAAGCAGCAGCTTTTGTTTAGAAGACAGGGGCGGTAGCAGATGACAAAGACACAGAGCAAGTGTTTTTACTTAAAATACTTTCGCTAGAGCATTTGGAGGTCAATGTCAATTCACCAAACCTCACCTAAAGGGAACACATTCATTATCAAGTGATTTTTACAGACTGGAAACGCACCCCAGGACCTTACCCTACGCTGGACATCTAATCTAATAAAAGAGTAATATGCAAATTAACCATCACTCTGAGACACCTAAGCCACGCCCACCAGCCAAGCCATGCCTCCTAGCCAATCAGAGTGACTATATGCAAATTAACCCAGCCAAGATGGTGGCCAGCAGCCATGGATTTAGAGCAAACAGGATGCTTCCATTGCACCAGTGATGAAGCAAACTGCCTGCCTAGGCCAGCTGGGCCTCTGCTCAAGGAAACAATGTTTTAATTATAGAAGCCACGGAGCTGAAGCAAATAGGAGGCTTCATTGCCTGCCTAGGCCTCCACTCAAGGCAACAAAGTTTCAATTATAGAAGATAAATAAACCCCAGAAACCTGATTCCAGCCAGCCTCGCTGGGATGTTGGGTCAATGGGAGCTGTG
>PVJC01036037.1:0-17931 GCA_004026665.1 Murina feae | reverse complement strand
GGAGGGCAGTTAGGGGCAATCAGAGCAGCACAGGAACAGTTAGGCATTGATCAGGCTGGTATGGGAATGGTTAGGGGCAATGGGCAGATGAGAGGTCGGGAGCCAGCAGTCCTGGATTGTGAAAGGAATGTCCGACTGCCCATTTAGGCCCGATCCCACCGGTAAGATTGGGCCTAAACGGGCAGTCAGACATTCCATCAAGGGGTCCCAAATTGGAAAGGGTGCTGGTTGGACTTAGGGACACCACCCCCATTCCTCACTCCCCCTCTGTGCATGAATTTCGTGCACTGGGCCTCTAGTTATCTATAATAATAAAAGTATAATATGCTAATTAGACCAGATGTCCTTCTGGACAACCTTCCAGATGAAGCAGGGGCTTCGAGGGCCGAGGCGGCTGGCCCAGGCAGAGGAAGCGGCGGTGGCAGGGCCCAGGGCAGCCGCTGTGGCACTGGGGGCCAAGCCCCTTGCATGAATTTCATGCATTGGGCCTCAAGTTGATAAATATAGGCGACTAGTCATGGGTTAAGGCTTGGCAGCATGCCAAGGAGCAACAATGAAATGAGATGATGTACATGGACACATTTTACTAATCTAGCATGTAGTAGGTTCTCAATAAACCTTTTTTGATTCTTCAGTTAGTTGTAGAAACTGTTGGGTGAAGTCTTGTCATTGGGTTCTAACCCTGATCCATAAAACTTGGGCAGTTCTAATGTTCACTTCAACCCAGGGCCTCTCTGTGTTGTTAGTTAAGGTTTATGATCAAGTAAAGAGTTTAAAGGAGTGTTTTATATTGGGGCCCTGTTTGCATGTGGTCACCTGGATGATTAGTACAAAAGGGTGAGTCAAACTTCCCAACTTCCTAGTATAGACCTTTGGCCTTGGAACAGTTTTGTTCAGTTTTATGAGGGGGTCTCCCTTCTGCAAAATGGAACCTTAGCCGGTTGGTGTGGAGACCAGAACCTGGGACACGCAAGCAGTGCTGTTGACAAGTAGGTGCTGCTGATCAGAGCATACCAACATCAGTGAATACCTGGTAGCTCTGACAGATCTCTCAGAGAGTTGTGGCATAGGGAGTACTGAGATGTGTGGTTCATTGCTTAGCATTGTGGCCAAGGTGCACCCTGGAATATCTAACTCTAAACAGTAGAAAAGAAAGAAAGGCAGAAGAGAGGAAGAATGGGAAGAGGGAGGGAGGGAAGGAAGAATTAATTGAAAGCATAGCCAAAAGTCATACTCACTGTTTCGTATAGCCTAAACAAAGTAATTTGGCTGAATAGAAATAATGGTGCCGACGGACTAAAATTTATTTGAGTGAGTGCCCAGCATTTGCCCATAGAACATTTAATTTTAATGGCAATCCTCATTTGCTACAGGACAAAGCTGTTTTTTAGGGGCCATGGCAGAAGCAGGGGCAGGATTTGAACCCAGATCTGTCAGTACTTTCCCCTCTGGGTACAAATACAGAAACAATGCCCCACTTTAATGTGCTCCTGCCCATTCTTCCGAGGAGGCTTCCTTTCTATAAAGGTCAGATAAGGGCAACTCCATCTCTTTCATTTGTGGGCAGGAGGGAAAGGGGAAATCAGGGATGGAGGGAAAAGGAGGAATAGATCAGGGAAAGAAATAGAATTATAAAAATTCCCATTTCTCACATGGATGAATAATATGGATTGGGAATCATAGTGATGTAGACCTACAAATCACTCAGCCTGTGTTGTTATTTTCCTAAGTGGCTTTGAGGGAAGTTTTATTAAAGAGCTCTGTTTTATCCCAGGATCCCAAGCTCAAAGGTTGGGGCAATATCTCTGAGTAATGTGCCTTTTAAATAATAAGCACATGGACTCACAGTCTCTTTATTTAACACTGGAGACCCAGTGCATGAGATTTGTGCACGGGGGGTGGGAAGGGGAAGTCCCTCATCCTGGCCTACACCTTCTCACAGTCTGGGATCCCTTGCCCCTTACTGCCTGCTGCTCACTGCTCCTTAGCACTGCCACGGAGGCGGGAGAAGTTCCTGCCACCACCACTGCGCTCACCAATAGTGAGCCCTGCTTCTGGCTGAGTGGTGCTTCCCCTGTGGGAGTGCACTGACCACCAGGGAGCAGCTCGTTCATTGAGTGTCTGCCCCCTGGTGGTCAGTGTGCAACATAGCGACTGTTTATTCTGGTTGTTCTGCTGTAACAGACAGACTTTTATTACATAGACTAGGGGCCTGGTGCACGAAATTTGTGCACTGGATGGGGTTGTCCCTCAGCTCAGCCTGCCCCCTTTCACACACTGGGAGCCCTCAGGGAGTGTCCTACTGACAGCTTAGGCCTGCTCCCTGCTCCCCTTGGGGAGCGGGCCTAAGCCGCAGTCTGGCCTCCCTTTGTGGGAAGCGACCAAGCTAATCAGGTGAACCCACCAGCCCCATCACCCCGCTGCTGCCAGTCACCATAGCCACCAAGGTGTTTTTATCAACACGGACTCCAGTCCCTTCACCATGAAAAATGACAACTTTCTTTAGGCATTTTTAAGATGTGTCTTTCATAGGATATGACATTCTTTCTTTTTTTTTTTATCTTCACCTGAGGATATGTTTCCATTGATTTTTAGAGAATGTGGAAGAGAAGGGAAAAACAGAAACATCAAAGTGAGAGGAACACTTTGATTGGTTGCCTCCTGCATATGCCCTGACCTGGGTTCTGGCCAGGGAGGAGCCTGCAACCTAGGTACATGCCCTTGGTCAGAATTGAACCCAGACCCTGCGGTCAGCAGGCCGAGGCATTATACACTGAGCCAAACCAGCTAGGGCAGGATATGACATTTCTTAGCCCTCCAGCAGTGGACCTTCATTTTTTCTCTCTAGGAGTACAGTGGAAAAACCCTAGATCGCCTTTTCGGATTCTTATTACCCAGGTAACTAAGAATATTACCAATGCATATAGGGAGCTTAGCCAATGAGCAGTCAGAGGAAACACTGTAGTTCACTCTGATCACCGGTTCCACCCCTGCCCCTCCAATCCCAGCTCCACCCCTGCCCAGGCCTGTAACCTCTGGCTGAGGATGCAGGCCTGGGCAGGGAACTCCCAAACCCCTCTTGCCAGCTTCACAGAGCCCAGGCCTCTGAGATCACTGGCTCTGATCTTGCCCCCTGCCATTGCCGGCTCTGCCCTTGCCTCACTGGCAGCCTCTGGCCAAGGCTGCAGGCCTGGGCAGGGGAACCCAGGCCCCTGCTTTGCCGGCTCCACCCCTGCCCCAGTGCAGCCTCTGGCCAAGGCTACAGGCCTGGGCAGGAGACCCCCAAACCCCTGTGATTGACATCTCCACCTCTGTCCCACTACAGCCTCTGGCCAAGTCTTCAGGCCTGGGCAGGGGACCGCCAGACCCCTGCTCTGCTGGCTCCACCGGTGCCCAGACCCCTGCGATCTCCGGCCTTGCCCCTGCCCAGGCCTGAGGTCTCTGGCCCAGGCTTTATGCCTGGGTAGGGCACCCTCATACTCCTCCAATCACCGCCTCTGCCCCTGCCCACTCCCATCACTGGCTCCGCCCTTGCCTATGCCTGAGGCCTCTGGCAAAGACCTCTGGCCTGGGCAGGGGACTCCCAGCCCCCTCTGATCGCCTGTTCTGCCCCTCAGGCCCCTCGCCTCCCCTGCCACCTGCCTGGCTAACAGGCCTGACCACTTCAGTGGCAGGGCTGAGCTGGACTGGGCACCGCCATCTTGTGGCTATGGGCACTGCTATCTTCTGGCCATGGGAGCAGCCATCTTTGTGATGGAGGGATGCCTAATTTGCATATTACTCTTTTATTATGTAGGATTATATAGATGCTTTCCAGTAAGGTGTTAATATTTCCCACTTAACACAGTCTGTTTGGGGAATAAGCTCCCCATATACATGCACCTTAGAAATAATGCCTATTTTCAGAGGGCACCAGTAGCTGTAATTAGTTTATATTTTTGAAATACTTAAGCTTTATGGAAGTTTTTTTATTTTTGAAAAACTGATCTTTAGAATCAGAGTTGTATTCAGACAGGGACTTACTTTATTTTTAAATTAAAAGAGGCTAGCTAATCAGATACAAAAGGTCACATATCATTCGATTAATATGAAACATCCAGAATAGGCAAATACAGAGAGATAGTCTGCAGATTGGTGGTTTGGAGGGGCTGGGGGACTGCTGCTAATGGTTTTGGGGTTTCCTATTAAGGTGATGGAATGTTTTAAAACTAAATAGAGGTGTTGGTCGCACAACAAAGTGAATGTACTAATTCCCAGTCAATTGTAAACTCTAAAAGGATTACTTTTATGATATGCGAATTTCACCTAAATAAAAAGAAGTTCACACATAGGGAAGGCTTTTAGCACATGGGACATATGAAGCTGGTTTTTTCCTTTTCTTCATCTAGATTAGACAATCCTACCCCTAGGGCCAGGGAGGCAATGATTGTGCTGCTTGTGATGCCCAAGTAAAGAGATCTGAGGTGGAACCCAGTCCTTGTCCTTACTGGTGTTACACACAGAGCTTCTAAAACATGCTTATCTTATCGCTTCTTGACCATGTTATTGATTAGTAATATGTTTGCCTGAGTTATTAATAATATATCCCTAGAAAAAAATCTATGTGCATTATAGTCTTTGATCTTGTTATGCATTTCAAAGCCAAAGATTTTATTTCTCGCTTTAATTTTTTAATTTTCAAAGAAGAATGGAAATAATTTTAAAACTGTTCTCTCTTTTTTCTAGTAGAGAACTTTCAGCTGACTTCCTTCCAGTTAATGAGATATATATGTATGTCCATGTGTGTGATGTATATACATATACACACATATACATTTACATATATACACACATTTGCATAAGTACACACCCATATATACATTTTAAGATAGAATTATAAAACAGGCACTTAATTCAAGCTTACTGTATGCTAGAGGTAAAGTATATTTGAATACAAGACTTACACATCTCTTAGATTAAAACAGAAATTAAAGACTTTAGATGAAGGCACGATCAAAGGCTCTCTTTTCATTGTTCTTTTATTGTTTATTGACTTCAAAAAGACTTTTTAGTTTAAACTGATTTTAATGTCTCTTGAATGCTCTTTTGTAAAGTGACTTTGAAAACTCGAGGATAATATGTTAAGTGGAGAAAAATTTTGGGAAAAAATATAACTGTAACTTGGCTTTATTGTTAGAGTAGAATGAGATAAAGTTTTGCTTAATTAATGTCTGTTTTCCCTGTGTTCAGAATTATAAGGAAGAAGGGGGCTTAAATTAGTGCTGATAAAAATGTGAACCAGACAGCACTGAAACTTTATTTTTGCTTCCTTAGGATTTAGAAGAACATAATTCCTACAACTCAATGAACAGTATTGGGATATTCTAGGTGCCCTACCTTTCTGGCTCTGAACATACTCCAGACCCAGTGACACCCATGAGCCTGGCTCTTGCCATCTTTGCTTTCATTATCTTTTTGTTTGCTTCCAATATCTGTTTAGAAATTGATGATTTGGGGAGGCGGGGTAGGGTAGAGTGGTGTCTATTGATATAGTTTCCTTTCTATTACAAAATTTAAAACTCTCCCTGCTTTTTCTAAGCCACCAGTTAGAGTTCATCTCTTTCAGAAAGTCACTGCTTATTGCCCCCCACTGGAACATAATTTTTGTGCTGTTTCTTCACTTTTCTATGGCTTTCTGCCTGTTTCCTGTTCAGCTTCTCTTTTCTACTGAACAGATTTGGTCCTGAAACTGAAGAATGCACTTCTCGGCTGCCTATTTTGAAAAACACACAGAACAACTCCATGGGGACCCTAGCACCTTACTCTTTAAGCAGTGAGGTTTCACCAGTGCTGGTCAATCCTACTGGCTTCTTGGTTCATTTTTTCTATGATTAGTAGCAGAAGGGAGATTTGTGCATAGGAGCACCACCATCAGAGTTCAAACTGAGTTTCTGCATCTGTCATTTTGCTTCCACACACCCCAGGAAGGCAGTTACTAGAGGAGCGTCTCATGGTGCTTTCTCCACTCCTTTTAAAAGGATGCCTTGTCCGCTCTTCTCTGAAGACATCAGTGAGCCAGTTGCTTGATAGAGAACTACATGGTAAGGTGGAAAAAGTATCCGGTTGGGCTTGTATAGAATAGAGCAAGGTACAAATACCACGTCTCTTACATACCAGCTTGTCAACATAGGGTAGGTTGTTGAACCTCTCTAAGCCTCCATTTTTTTCATCTATAAAATGGGGATAATAGTATTTACTTCAAAGGGTTGTGGATGGATCAAATATGGTGAAGCAGACTATAGTTATAAAGTTATAATTCATATTCTGATTTTAGCAGTAGCCCGCCAGCCACGCAATTCTACACAACAGCTCTTCTCTGGCTCTTTCTTCTTATGTGGCTACCTGCTTTCTCTCCAAAAAAGTATACTCAAGAGGCCAACTTTCAATATCATGATGTCTCACACCTAATAGTTCCGAATGACTTAGCTATCTTTTTTATGTCTCTGGATGGATGGATGGATGGATGGATGGATGGATGGATGGATGGATGGATGTTAACATGTGCAATTCTGCTTGCCATATTCATTTTGGAATGCTCAAATGCCATTGAGTCCTAGGTTTCAGAGGCAGTTGTAAATACTGGGTTTTAAGTGGCATGAAGCAGTCCCCTTGGCTTTGTTATGTAAACCCTCAAGGATATTTATACCTTCTACAGAGAAGGGTAATTGAGCCTCCAAACCACCCACCAAGATTTCTGCCCGTAAAATATTTGACTGGACTATAAAGCCATTTCCCTTATGCAATTTGTTTTCCATCTAGGAGCAGGAGAACAAGTAAAGTATGTCTCAGAGTAACTTATAAAAGCCAAACTCTTATGCTACAAAATGCATCTCCTCACAATAGCATTTGGAGAAGGGCTGAAGGCAGACAAAATGTAAACAGAAAAGGGACGGAGTTCTGAAATTGAGATGACAGGGCTCCACAATGCAGCAAAATGATGGTGTTATAAATCACCCACTCAAGATGAAGCAAGACCTTCCCTGGAAGCATATCACAGGGTGTGCAGAAGGGTTTTTTGATAAAAGGAGCCTAGTTAAGAGATGTGAAAAAACGAACCTTGAAAGTATAGCAGGCTTCAAATTCACCCACAGTAGGGAAGAGTCTGTGGATTCCATTTCCATGTGGATGCCAGGCTGGTGCCCTTTTCCCCTGGTTGGCAAGAGTGGCATCAGGCGTGTTTTCCCTGGAAAGGCCATCCTTCAACTGAGCGAGCCACAGAAGCCAGGGCAAGGTGAAGTGAGGTGACACCTAGAGAGCCTCTAAAACAAACCTACATGGGTATCCTGGGGTTAGAGCCAAAAGATGTGAATGAAATTCTCAGAGACTCTAGCAGATGTTTAAGCGTTAGATTGATGTGTTGTTAAAGGTAACACTAGCTTCTGTGAAAATAAGCCCACCTGTGTGGAGTTGCTCAGCTATGGAAAGTGTTTGTTTCTCGCTTAAAGGAGGCTTAGCTTATCTGTTCTGCATTAGCCAGCAGCTCCCTTCCTAGTGCTGACTCAGGGACTCAGGCTCTCTTCATCCTGTGGCTCAGCCGGCTCCCACATCTGGCTTCCAGGGCTGGCTTGGTTGTCGGTATTAAGGTGGTGGAAGAAGCAAGAATATGGGCTGTCATACGTGGGGCATTTTAAGGACCAGGTGTGGGAGTTGCACTTGTCTACGAAACAAGAGAAGCTAGGAAATGTAGTCTAGCTGTGTGCCCAGGAAGAAGAGGAAACAGGCTGTGTGAACAGATAGTGTTATTCCATGAGCTGATGTACTAGTTTGTTTTAAATCAGTTCCTTCTTTTGCCCACCTTCTTCATGGGATTGACTGGAGATAGCCAGAGATGACTAAGCCATGCTACCTGCCCTCCACTCTCTTAGCCTCTTGGGGAAGCAAGTTTCCATTTTTATTGCCCATGGTGCCAGGTGCCTTTGTCCACCTTTCACAATAAACATGGGAAAGGATGATACTGTACTCACCTTTTGGCCTCCCTAGCCACTGAGGTGGCCATGTGACAGGTCTGGCCAGCAACTGAAGTCAGGATTGTGTAGCAGGTCATATTGGAGACCTTTTGCTTTTGAATAAAAAGGCAGGTATTGTTGCTATTTCCCCCACCCCCTTTCTTTCAACTCTAAATGCAGATTTGATACTATAGCTACAGCAGTCCTTTTGCTAACATGAAACATCAAAACAGAGAAACATATAAAAGGAAAGGCAGAGAGATTAGCCCTCATACTGTAGGACCACTGACCAGTCAGTAGCTGCAGAACAGTCAGGCATGTTTCTTCATTTCCCTCCCACCAGTTAATGAATATCTAATAAATATATTGATGTGGATGTGGAATACAGATTTAAGAGGGACTTTGGATAATTCTCAGGGGTGAGAACTCTCTGAAAATGTAGCAGCCATCCCTCATCACATTAGTCTGTTTAAACATTCACTAAGAATAATGTTTTGCTTCAAGTGGGGAACACTCAGTATGATGTTTTTAGAAAGCTACCAGTTTTAAATTAGGAAGATGTTCTTCACAGTCAGAATTTTCTCACCAGCCCATTTCTATTGTGGTAATGTGGGAGATGATGATCTCAGAACATCGCCTCATGTGTGAAATCCCCAAAGTGAGATTTGAACCTTTTGCCTTTCCTATTATTGTTACCCCTTTACCTCTGTGACTTTGTACTGAGACCCATTTATGTTATGGTAAATGCTTTGTGGTATTTAAAAATATTTATTTGGGCCACATTCATTAGAAGATAAAAATATATAAACACTAGTATCTCAATGTCATTTGACCTGCACTAGACTACAGTTTCTATCACCCTTATCAAAATAATAATAATATTAATGAAAAGGACTTCCCATGCCAAGGAATAGTGTAAATATCACCATGAAGTAGATGTATGACTTATTAAAGAAACTTCTAAAGCTCTTTAATACATCAGTTTTTGCAATGGTTTTTGTTTCCCTATTCAACAAAACTATTCCAGATATCAGTTACAGTTTTTGATTCTACACATAGTTGAAACAATTACACATATGCTTCCTCAGCAATGTAACAAAATTTACACTTTCTACTTTATTCCCTTAAAGCTGATACCATTATAATAATCTCGTTATTATTTAACAGAAATGGAGTAAAGGGAAGACTAGATAATATAGGCATGCAATTTATACTGCTTTGCTTATTTAACAGTCTTCAAGCCTGTCCCCAGCTAATCGATGGGGAAGGGACTGGACAAAGGCAGTTTAGGCGCATGCCCAGTAAGGTATGGGTGACATGGGAAGGTGCCTTCCTTTGGTCACACCTGGGAACAAATTAGTGGCCAGATAGGCGTGGCCACAGAAAGGGAGTGAAGCCTGAACATTCAAACTCCTAGACAAAGGAAGTTCCCTCTCTAGACTCTTGGCTCACTCTCTTGCTTTTTGCATCTGACTCCTGTTGCAAGGGACACAGTGCCCTGCATTTACCCATGTAAACCACGGCCATCTATGCTCCACGGCCATGTGGGCTCCACACAAGGATCAATGCACTGAATCTAGACTGAAGGTACTGGTCTCGGGTGCAACTTGGAATGGAAGCTCTGGACACTGGCTTTGCTTTTGGCTTTTCTGGACCCACAGCTGCCCCTATTTTAGGACTTAAGGGAAATGGGACATTGGAAGCTGAGGCATGTAACTCCACCCAAATAAAGTCTTCTACCACACTTCATTCTCCCCTTCTGAAAGCACTTATTTCACTGGTACCCCAAGAATCCCAGTTTCACAGGCAACAGAGGAATCCCACTACTGTATTCCTCTGCTAACAAAAGCCATCCATTTGATTATTCCAATTAGTTATGATGCCCAGTTTGTGCACCTGTTTTTCTTGGGTGTCTATGCTTGCAGTGGTCAGAGGGACAAGTCACACTATATTCCAAATTAAATCCCAAGCACACTGAAAGGCTTGGTTGCATATTGCATCCACATACCTGCCACATTAACAATAGCTTTACTAAGCAGAGCCACAGGGAACGCAGTCAGCTTTGTGTCTCATAAACCAAGGCTATCGTGTGTCCTGGACTACTTCAAAGCTGTCAGTTCCAAAATAAATAAATAAATAAAGCTGTCATTTTCAGAAATCTTGTTCACTTTTGAATAATGGAAAACTTTGGGGCCTTAATAACTGTTTCTGAAGGAAAACATTCAGAAAGTTTAGAATATGAATTTTCAGGAAACAAAGTTATTCTGCTGTTCTGTAAGGTGCACTCAATTTGAAAGGTTCCATCAAGTTTTGCCCCACTGAGGAAAATCACACCATTTGGTCATCAGAGTATTGGGTGAATGAATCCCAGTCAAGTAGGAAGTACTGGTTGACCTCCTTGCTGGTTAGCCTATGGTTTATCACAGGAGAGAGCAAACTATGACTCTTGAGTCAAATCTGACCTAATGTGTATTTTTGTGTAGCTTGTGAGCTAAGAATTCTTTTTTACATTTTAAATGGAAAAAAAAAACAACTTAAAGAAAAATGATATTTTGAGGTTATATGCAAACTATATGAAATTTAAATTTGTCCATAAGTAAGTTTTATTGGGAGATAGCCTCACTCATCTGTGTTTGCATTGCCTGTGGCTGCTCCAGCATTACAAAAGCAGAGTTGCAACAAATAAGGTATGGTCTGCAAAACTGAAAATATCTACCTCTGCTCTTTTACAACAAGTTTGCCAGCATCTAATTTAGGAGATGTACTTACGTGTGAACAGAGGCAGTGAAATGAGGAAAGGTCAGAATGTGTTCTTGCCCTTGATGCTGATGTGGCCATGATGGCTACTTTTCAGAATTCTTTCTCTTCAACAAACCCAGCCCTGACTCTGCCTGTCTACTTTGCTTTACTCTCAGGTCTTTCCAAGATAAACAGCAAGATGTTAGCTAAGGACTAGTATGACCAACCAGTGGTTTTCTGCAGAACCAAAAGAGTCACCTCTAAGATTATCCATGTGTGGCTTGGTAGTCCAAATCCTTGTGACATGCACACTGCCACCCTGCTGTGCTGTGCTCACAGCATAATTTAGGGATGATGAGGGGAAAGTGGTCTCTCTACCTGTTAATTCCTTGGAGGAAGTTCTGTTCAGAATGAATAGTCTTGAAATGTGCAATAAAGTTACCTATCAAGACCCCTTTTACAGAGAGATTTAAATGTGATAATAAGAATAAAAGAAAATGAAGTGACATTGAGAGCGTCTTCTTTTATAACATCTCTTGGTCTTCACTGCTAAGCACACTGTAAAATGACTTTTATACATTTATGGATTGAAATGGTTCTGCTGAAATTTTGAGTGTTAACATTGTTCAAACTTCCATTACTAACACCTCTCACATTGTTACAAATGGTTTCGTATTTGACATTTTGATCATACTAACCTGGGACATTTCATGCTAAAGCTCTCATTTCGTGAGATGGGAAGGTTCTGCTTATTTTGCCTTCAGCATCTTTCAACAGAAAGCCAATATATTATGTTTGCACATCTTACCTTGGTGCATTCTATAAGCTGATCGTCACATGCACCAGGTATTTTGCAGAGACAGAGAAAGCTTCAATGTTTTTGTTAGATTCGTGTGGGTAGAAAATGTTTTTTGTTGGCTTCTCCTTAAAGCTACTACTATTTAGACCATAATCCATAAATGCCCCTATTTTTTATAACAGCTTTATTGAGATATAATCCACATACCACACAATTCACTCATTTAAGTGTGCAACCTAATAGCTTTAGTATATGCACATAGTTGTACAATCATCACCACAATCAAATTTAGGTCATTTTAATACCTCCCCCCCACCCCAAGGAAAGCTTATACCCTCTTGCCATCATCTCGCACTTCCTCAGCCAGCTTTAGCCACCACAAATCCACTTTCTGTCTCCATAGATTTGCCTCTCCTGGGCATCCTATATAATAAAAGGGTAATACACAAATTGGCCCTAACCGCAGAATGACAGGTCACTATGACACACACTGACCACCAGGGGGCAGATGCTCAATGCAGGAGCTGTCCCCTGGTGGTCAGTGCACTCCCACAGGGCGAGTGGCTGCCAGCACAGGGGTGGTGGTGGGAACCTCTCCCGCCGCCTCAGCAATGCTAAGGATGTCCACCTGCAGTTTAGGCCTGCTCCCTGCTGGCAAGTGGACATCCTCCACGGGCTCTTGGGCTGCCAGAGGGATGTCTAACTGCCAGCTTAGGCCAGATCCCCCAAGGAGCAGGCCTAAGCCAGCCCGTGGACATCCTCTGAGAGGTCCCAGACTGCGAGAGGGCACAGGCTGGGCTGAGGAATCCCCTTCCTCCCCAGTGCACAAATTTTTGTGCACTGGGCCTCTAGTTTTGTATAAGTGGGATCTTATAGTATGTGGTCCTTTGAGGCTGTCTTCTTTCACTTCCCATAAGGCGCTGCACCTTATTTTTCAGTTTCTTTTTATTTATTTTTTAAAATATGACATTTATGGTAAAAGAAAAGAATAAATACATGTGCAGAAATATTTCACCTAGTGAAGCATGCGAGATCTTTTGGATTCACCTCAATGGTCATCACGACTGCTGGCAGTGCCTAGCACATCCCATACATCCTACTAGTGCTTGCGGAGTTCACAGACATATGCCTGAGAAAGCTCATGTTAGCCCCTGGGCCTAAAGTCTCCCTTAGCACAGCTGTAGGCGAAAGGTCAGCTCGTCATGTGATGTGTGCAGAATTGTGCTTTAGGGAATGTAATGTGAACACCACCAATATCTCAGACATCAGAAACTGCTTCTTTGTCTCATTATTTCTCCTTGTTTTCCATAGTCTCCACTTGAGTATTGAGTACAAGGACCTTCTTGGTTACTTAGGCTGGCTGCATCAGCACCTTCCCAAAGTACTACCATTCCTGAGAACAGTTGGATACATTGGAGTTTTACTAAATGTTTTGCTTATGTTTTCCCCCAGAGTTTTCCAGAAGAGAGTACGGACTTTGTTATAAATTACTCCTTAAAACAGTTTAGGACTGCTTTTGTAGGCTCATTTTGGTTGAAGATAACTTAAGTCATGATTTTCATTTTGATGGTCACAGAGTGCTTACTAATTAGAAATAATTAGTCTTTGCTACCTCAGTTGCACCTTTTAGAAATAAGAACCTTTTAAATAAAAGTAAGAAAAAGAAGAATTCAGGAATGGTTCTTGTGCTAATATTCTATACAAATGGGAAGAGTTAGGATTTGGACCTACCTAGATTCTTTCTTTCCTCCCCCCTCCCAGTGCTTCCCTCTGTAAAAAGATAATTCTCCAGCTTACCAGCAAGGGCCCGTGGAACCTGTTGGGAGGTCTAAGTGTTACCAAACACAGGCAGATTTCAGCTGTGAGATACTTGGTGAACTTAGGGAGTATAATTAGAACATCAGTTTTCGTTTTTAAGGCCTGCCCCCCTCCCCCTTCCCCCCAACCGCCCCTCCCCCCAGTATCAAAGAAGATGGAAAGCCTGCTTACATTATAAGCTAGCTAATTGCTTCCTTAGTTGAAGACCTAAATGAGTTTTAAAGTGAAAAGCATATCTCCAAGTGCCAAGTGGGCAGCTCACAACAGGCAACTGGGGTAGCAAAGACTAAGTTAGAAGAGGTGTCCTGTTCTTTTCTCTTTCTTTCCTCTCCTTCCTCCTTCCTGCTCTCCTTTCCTCTTTTCCTCCCTTCCTCCTTCAGTTCCTTCTTTCTTTTTTTCTTCTTTCACTTAACCATTATAAATACAATGGAGTTGTGTCTGTAGGCTTTTGCTGGTAATTAACTGAATTTTTTATACTTTTAACACAATCTTGAATTACTAGGTGATCATCTTAGGCACACTCAAAAGAACAAGAGCCCTTGAAAGCAATATTCCAGCATAGATATTCCATAGCACGTCTTACAATCTAAATATTGCTTTTAGTGTAATCGAAGCAGCAAGAGTAGTCACAGCAGTTGATGGACTATTTTTCAAATTGATTTCAAAAATGTATTTAAGGGGATGATCTTCTAGTCTAGATTACCTATTGATTTTTAATATGAAAAGCTCATTATGTAAGCAGTAACTGCATATAAAACCTAGCAAACCTTTGCATAAATCCTTTAATTGAATTTCTAGAGCCTGTGGTTCTACTTTTTTTTAATTAAATCTATTTCTTTTTTTAAGTGTTACTGTGTAATTTGCATGCTGTGAAGAGGCCCTGTCCCAGATAAAGTGCCATTGATCCTTATTAAACCTCACCTCTGGGCTTGCTTAAAACTAACTGGAAAAATTAAAGTGTTCATGCCGCAATGCACTTATAGCTTGTGTGATAGGATTATGGAAAAAATAATAAAACTAATTTCCAGGAGAGAATTTATAATGTGAGGTTTTATTTTTTCAATTTGATAATTAATAGTGAAATCATATCATATATATAAATCATATTTTAGCCTATAAACTGAGATGGCAATTAGGAAAGATAATATATACTTGATGTAAAACCATCCCTTTACGTTCAGATAATCTTTTGGCACTTCAATTTTTTAATTGTAGAAGGAAAGGATTATGGATTGAAGTCAAACACATTAAATGGTGGGTTTCCTTTGAAAAGTCTGATTCTTTTACTATGCACTAGATTTTTTATTTTGGTGTAAGGAAGTATAGAAGATACAGAGAAAGATATTCTGTCTATGGTTTTGCTAAAATGTATGTATTAGAATTACCAGGAGAAAGAAAAATATAAAAGCTGCAATAGGTTTTTCTATTTTTTAATACCTAACATTTGTTACTTTAAAAGCAATAAAATCCCCTAAAGAAATATTCATAATCAATAAGAACACAAAATATGGAATATATTAACTGAGTTATAAAAATCTTTGTAGTATAACACAAAATGAAAAAATAGCAAGTTATGTACGGTTTAAAGTGTAATCAATTTTGAGGTTGTATACAAGGATATAAATGATAAACACAAGTAGTAGCATTTTTAGTAAAGGCTGTTACAAAACACTGTATTTATGGCCTATTCCATTCTTTTTATAGCTCATTAATGTAGAAAACAAACACAGTGTATCCATCTTCTCAGACAGCTTAAAATTCCCTTAAATGATATTTTTAAATGGAAATACTGAGCTCATTTGATCTGTTTCTTCTTTAAGCACACATTAGTTTGAACTGGCATGTACACTGGGGTTCCTTTCCAGTCTCTAGAAAGAAAAAAGTGTTGATCATGATGCATTGCCCTTCCTCCACAAAACAGGGCCAAATCTAACACCTTTACAAGTAGTTCAGACTACCCCCTCCTCTCACAGGGCTGTCTGCCCACTCCCCATGACCCACCCCACTCCAAGGAGAACCTTTACACCTTCTGAAGCTGCATTAATTCTTCCGGGCCACAAGGGGGCTGTTGCATTATTGGTTCACTTCACTCACTGGAAGGGGAGTTTTAATGGTGGTTCCAAAGGTGCTTAATTCTCCATGGTACCTATGAATATGCATACCATGTGTGCTCAGCAATCTAGCAGTTCAAACTAGACAGCTGGTTCTGATCGTGAACTTTTTTTCTTTTCCCTCTCTTTCTTTTGGACAAGTCCTTTCTGAGTAAGCTGAATCTGAAATGTAATTTCATTAACTTATTTTCAGTACTTAATTTGGTTTTGATATTTCCATCGTGGTCTCTTTTATCTTCGTTGTCTCATTTCCATAGAAGTCACTAGCCTGACATGAATGTGATGGAGCACATTCCAGCTCTAGGAGTCACAGACTTTGGTATCCTGCCTTCCTGAAATATAAGGAGGATTTAGTAGTGCTGTATTTGTTTCTTATATATTAAGAGTATTTGGAAAAGAAAAGAAAGAGAGCTCTGGCCAATTTTGCCCAGTGGTTAGACCATTGGCCTGTGGACCCAAGGGTCAGGGTTCAGTTCCTGGTCAAGCACTCATCCCTCGGTTGTAGGTTCCTCAGCCCTGGAAGGGGTTCTTGTGGGAGTAACCAATTAATGTGTCTCTCTTGCTTCAATGTTTCTCTCCCCCCTCCTCCCTTCCTTCCACTCTCTCTGGAAATCAATTGGGAAAAATATGCTTGGATGAGGATTTAAAAATAAAGAAAAAGAAAATATATTGGGAATATGGTCAGCGTTTTTAAATTGTTTCCTTTTTCCTTTTTTTTTTTGAATCAAAATACAGTTCAGCACTACATAGTTCCATCCATCCATTCACCCATCTCTTAATTCATCATCCATCCGATATGTGTTGAGTGCCTACTATGTGTCAGAAACTACTTCAGACAGTGAGAATTTGAATTTGGATCGGTTGTTGCCTTCAAGGATCTCATTATCCATTGGGAAAGACAAAAACGTATGCAAATAATTTTAACACGTAGTCGCAGAGACCTAACTCAGCTTTGGGTTAAAAAGGGCTTTCATTATAATGCTGAAAGCTTTTATACTTATGACTATAGTTTATTTGGACTTATAAAACAAATCCGATTGGAGGTAAATACCATGATAATGAATACTAGGAAGATTATGGTTTTAGGATGAAGCCTTTTGGGGCAGGACCATATGCCAGAAGACACTTTATATAGTGAACATGGACATAAGATGATTCCCATTTATAATAATAAAAGCATAATATGCTAATTAGACTGGACATCCTTCCAGACGAAGCTGAGGCAGAGGCGGTCACCACGGCGGGCAGGGGGCCAAGCCCCTTGCATGAATTTTGTGCATGAGACCTCTAGTTCTCTATAATAAATTGTCATTGGTCTGCATGCCCTCAGAGAATCATGTGGCCATCGTCACAGGGAAGGACAACATAGAAATCCATTTATAGAATGTGGGAAATCACTTGCAAATTGAGAACAGGGGCCAGCACACCAAATAGAGTGGCGTATGTGTGTGGCCTGGGAGCTTGAACAGGGTTCCCTAAGCCAAGATTTAAGACCCAAACCAGAAATAAAAACCAAGCTGAACTGGAAAAAGCCCAACCAGCACATATCAGAATTCTCCAAAAATGCTGACAAACAATGACCCCAGTCACTGTCCCTTCCTGACGACATTGAAGCCAATGACAAAGAAATTGAGCATCTTAGAGACAGAAGTGAGGAGCTAAAGGTGATGATGCTTTTGGCTTCAGAGCCTAGAAGCAGGCTTGCTTGATCTCATCTAAGCAGCCAGACCTTCTCTGAGGCAAATCAATGGATCACAAAATTGAGTTCCATCTTACAGTATATCAGACACAGTTAATTTTCTGGAGATTCATTGTCCAATATGGTAGCATCTGACCACATGTGGCTATTTAATAATGAAAACAAAAGTTCAGTTCCTCAGTCGCATTAGCCACATGAAAGTACTCAATAGCCACATGTGGTTAGTGGCTACAATATTAGGTAGCATTGATGAAGAATGTTTCTATCATAGCACAGCACTGGATTGGATTAGGCTGCTCTAAAGCAAAAGTCTCCAATGTGTGAAGAATGACCTGCTGGGTCCTAGGAGAAAACATTACAACTTACATTTGTCCATTAAACTCTTCCATTTATTATTAAACTAGGGGCCCGGTGCACAAAAATTTGTGCACTCGGGGTGGAGGGAGTCCCTCAGCCCGGCCTGTGCCCTCTGACAGTCTGAGACCCCTCAGTGGATGTCCTATGATGGCCCCAGTCTGCCAGGCGCCTTTTGTGTGTGTGTGTGTGTGTGTGTGTCACCACTGGGGACCTACCCCCAGCCACATCTGAGGCTCGGAGCAGTCCTCCTGTGTGTGTCTACCTGCCGGGGACCTGCCCCCAGGCACACCATGGAGGCTTGGAGCAGGCACCCCCTCTATGTTGATCTCTCAGACTCTTGCCCTCCCCTGCATGTTGTTCTCTTTTTTGAGCTGTGGCCAGGGCTGGGTGCGGCCTGCCTCCCAAGCTTGCCTACTGCCCATC
>PVJC01036036.1:0-17914 GCA_004026665.1 Murina feae | reverse complement strand
ATTCTGTATTTTCCCTTTTCATTCCCTCAAAAGTCTGTGCTGCACACACATGTGCACACACCTGTGCACACACACACACATCCACAGGTTCTTTTGCCAAGAGCTATACACATATGCACACACATGCACATGCACTTGACTCCCTCTCCCTGGTAGCCCATGCCTCCTGGGTGCAGATCAGCCTTTGTGCTCCTAGACACTGGGAGGCAGGCCCTGCCTGATCTGGGTGCCCCTGGGGCTGTGGGGGAGGCACCTCTGCAGCAGGGCCTCTTCATGCTTTCCCTGAGGGGCTGGAATTCACACAGAGTCTGCAGCAGGGCTGGGGGTGGGGAACTGGGAAACCTGCTGGGGCCTCAGGCAGGTGAGTGCAACACTCGGCTCCAAAAATACTCTGTGATCTTAGCTCTTTCTCTAGAAAACAGTGATGTCACTGGTAGCCAATCAGCTTCCGGAAGGTCTTGCCTCCTCCTCCTTCTGCAACTTGCAGGGGAGAAGCTGGAGAGGGGTGGGGGAGGGGGAGGAAGAGAAGGAGAGACACTGGGAGACACACCGACAACATACAGACAGACACAGAACGCGATGGAACACGGAAACACACAAGCACACACTGACAGAGGCCCACACGGGAAATAAAGCAGGCAGAGCCCCTTCCCCGTGCACAGAAATCCACATGCCCCCCAACATGTGCACACACACACACACACACACACACTGAAAGAGACATCGAAGCAGGGAGACAGGAAAGCAGACAGAATCACCCGCAGAGTGGGAGCTAGAGAGACAGAGACATGGAAAAGCAGCAAGAAAAAGAGCAGACAGACACTGCAGAGGCAGTGACAACTAGGGAAAGACAGGGACCTGAAGGAGAGACAAAGATGAAGGAAGGAGTCGGGCAGGGGCACACGGGTCAGAGGTGTATGAAGAACCAGAGGCAGCTGACGGACAGACAGACTGCTTTTCTGGGCATCCTCTCCAAGCACTGGGAGGGCCCAGAGCGTCCCTGGTTTTCAGCCTCAGCGAGCAGCTGCTGTCCATGGTGCTGCCTGCAGGGACCGGGAGGGGAAGCCAGTGAGATGGGGGAAGCCCTGCTCCACTCCAGGCTGCGTTGTGTGGTGTGAGGGAAGGCAGGATGGGGAGGCTTCCTCCGCTGCCCCTTTGGTTGGGAAGTAAGCTGGACAAGGTGACTCTGTGGGCACGGAGGCCGGTGTGGGAGTGAGGAGTGTCCAGCGGGAGGTGGGGGCTGCACACGTCGTATAGGGGCTCTAGTGTTGAGGGGTCCAGGATCCTGCTGTCGGGAAGTGTGAAGCAGTGTCTGGGTTAACCTCCAGCTTGGGCGGAGGTCTTCTCCCTGTGTCCCTCTCTGCTGCCAGGAGGATGAGTGCACCCTGTCCAGCTGTATGATTTGTCCTCTGCTCACAGAATGGTGCTTTTCCCCTCAGCTGGCTGGGGTTAGCGGGCCCCAAGGCCCCTTCTGTCCCCAGCATCCTGCTCTCCTAATGGTGATATGGGGGGGGGGCTTTGCAGCATGATGGGTTTGGGGCTTGGAACCGGGAGAGCTGGAGCTCCCCCTAGACCCCATACAGGCCCAGCAGGGAGTGGGAGGAGGGGCCTGGCTGGGCTTTTCTCTCTAGTGTTGCCCCTAGCAGCCTCTGCTCAGCTTGTAGGGATTCCCTGCTCCTGTAAGGAGCACTCTTGTTTTGTGCTGCCAACATCAGACTGAGTGGGGTGGGTGTAGGAGGAGGGGCGGGAGGAGGCAGGGAGCGCCACCAGGCTCTGGCGCGAAGCCTCCTGGTGCAGGGAGATAGTCTGAATCCACCCTCAGCCATGGTGGCCCTGGCCACGGGTCTGCTGAGGCCCCTCCATCTTCTCAGTGTCCAGACCCCTTAGAATTCTTGGGGGAGGTGTGTTCCAGGGAGGGTTTGGAAATGGCTTCACTCTTTGGGTGCAGGGAGGGCGGGAAGGGCTGGCCTGCAGGACTGGGGAGAACTGCCTCCCTGTGCTCTTGCCCCCTCCTCTTCTCCTGAGGTTCCCGGTTGGAGCGGGAGGGCTGGGGGGAGGTGGAAGATGCGCTGGGGACCCTCTGGGGAGTGAGCGAGCTCCTCTTCAGGAGGAGGGCTGTGGGATAGCCAGCCCGGGCAGGGGGCAGAGGTCTTTGAACTTGGGCAGGGGTCTGCCTCTGGGGTCGCCAGGGCAGGGCGCCTGCCACCTCCTTTTCTAAATCCCAGCCTTTCTGTCCCTTAGCTGCCCACGGCCTGCGAGAGGAGCCCGAGTTTGTGACAGCGCGAGCTGGCGAGGCCGTGGTTCTGCGATGCGACGTGATCCACCCGGTGACAGGGCAGCCGCCGCCCTACGTGGTGGAGTGGTTCAAGTTCGGGGTGCCCATCCCCATCTTCATCAAGTTTGGCTACTACCCACCCCACGTGGACCCTGAGTATGCAGGTAAGGCCTGGCCACATCGCCTCTGTTCTCGGGTTGGCCCTCCCCTGCGGGGCCTGCGGTTAAGCTTCCTCCTGCCTTTACCCGTTGCCTTCTCTCTTCTTCTCACTGGTCTGAGAGCGGTTTTCCAGTCTCTGCCCCTTCCTTTCCGTCCTTTGGACTCTGGTAGGTTTTGATTCCATGGTGGGGAGAGAGGGAGAGGAGGTGATGCAGGCAGGAAGCAGGAGTGGGGAGGTGGTAAGGGGGGGCAGGTCGGGAGGGCAGCTCTGTGCCGGAGGAGCTGAGTCACAGCCACCGAGCCTGGTCGTGTGCAGCTGTGGTGTTGTGTCTGCCTGTACCCACACCTCCCTCTGGCGCTGAAGTTGGGCCTCCTTCCCTCCTGGGTGCCAGTGTGTGTCTGTGTCTGTGGCGGCCGCCTGCTCTCTGCCACAGCTGCTCCTGCCAGCGGCGGCCACACTGAGTCACTGCCTGTGCCTGCCGCTGGCCTCTGGGGGTGGGGTGGGGGTGTGTGCACGTGTGAGCATGTGAGTGTGTGCGTGTGTGAGCGTGTGCATGTGTGCGTGTGTGAGCGTGTGCGTGTGTGAGTGCGTGCGTGTGTGTGAGCGTGTGCGTGTGTGAGCGTGTGCGTGTGTGTGTGAGCGTGTGCATGTGTGAGCATGTGTGTGTGAGCGTGTGCGTGTGTGCGCGAGTGTGTGCCTGTGCCTTGGGGTTTAAAGGACGGGAGGAACCTGGCAGGACACTGCTTTTACCTTCTGGCTCCTGAGGTCTGCACTGCTTTTCTCTCGGAAAACTTCCGTTTCTCTCCCTCCCTCCTGCGCCTGTGTCTCCTCTACTCTCTTTGGCGTGGTTGGCTTTGATAGCCTGGCCTTAGGCAGATTGCCAGAGCAGAGACCGGAGGAAGGCGGAGGAGGTTGTGACATTGGAGTGAGGTGGGCTGAGGTGGTGGGGGAGGGGAGAGAGGACCTGAGGTGCCTGGGCTTCCTCCCTTGTCCTGGAGAAAGGGGTGGGGGCGCTCCCCATTCTGCTGGGCTCCTGCTGCCAAGCTTACCTTCTAGAGCTGTGAGACAAACTTTTAGTGAGCCAAGGATGACTTCTGGGGGGAAGAGGGTAGAGTTAAGGAGGCTGCTGGGTGTCTGCTCTGCTGGCCAGCCCTCTCCTCGCTCTCCAGCTCATAAGCCTGTGGCCTCAGCTCCTGGGGCCCTGAGCTCTGGCGGGACCAGCAGCGTCTCCAGCCCTGATATCAGGGTTGGGAGAGATCCTAGCACCGTGGTCCCCAGCCTGCCTTTCCTCTGCCAGACCGAGGGGGTAGGGGGCACGGGGCCCACCCGATAGGGGTGTTACTCCACCTGAATGGAAGTGCTCTGGGGCCTGGCCTAGACCCCCAGCTTCCTTCCCTCTCTTCTCTCCTCCCTCCCTTTCTCTCCCTCTCTCTCCCTTTCTCCCTCCCTCTTTCCCCTCATCTCTGTATCCCTCATGCCTTCCCTTTGTCCCCAGCGATGTTGGAAAGAAGGGGCGCATTCTAAGGCCTGAGCTCTTCTAGTGCCAAGAGCAGGGCTGCGGTTGCAGCTGGGATGGGGTCCGCTGAGGCTGGGGAGCGGGAGGGACTGCGGCTCCACGGCCGAGGCTTTATGCCTTTTCCTTTGCCACCTGCGGCAGGGGTCGGTGCCAGCTGTTATTTTGGGCCCTGCCCCCGGGGAAGGCCTGCAGGCGACGGTAGGGCCTGTGCCTTTAGCTTAGCTGGGTGGGGGTGACGAGGTGTGGGCCTCACCCCTGGGCTCTTGTCCGCCTGTCTCCAGGCCGAGCGAGTCTTCACGACAAAGCTTCGCTGCGCCTGGAGCAGGTTCGCTCTGAGGACCAGGGCTGGTACGAGTGCAAAGTGCTCATGCTGGACCAGCAGTATGACACCTTCCACAACGGCAGCTGGGTGCACCTCACCATCAACGGTGAGTACGGGCCTCCTTCCGGGCCGGGAGCCCCCAGAAGCCTGCTGCCTGAGGGCCTGCTGGAGGGGAAGACTCTATTCGCGTGGCACCTACTCCCAGTCCCTACTGCGGAGAGGCGCCTCAGCACTCGGGGCCCCCTCCATGCCCCTCACCGGGCTCCCCGGAGCCTCGGTCAGTGGGAGCCTGGAGGAGCTGCTCCCTGGGCATGTGCCGGCGGGGTGGGGTAGGTGTGGGGGGCGGTGATTCCTCCCTTACTAGGAGGAAGGGATCTGGTTCTTGAAACCAGGGCTAAGGCTTTGTGGAGGCACCGTTCCCAGCCTTGGAGAGACCCTGCCAGCCAGGAAGTGCCTCCCCACTCCAGTGGAGTTCCCAGAGTCCCCCCCGTTACTGCCTTCCTTTGCAGGGTGACATTTTTGGTTCCTTGTGAAATGCATTCATTTGCATAACATGTGCTGAGGGCCTATTGTGCGCCTCACTCTGTACCAGGTGCTAGAAAGACGAAGTTGAGTGCACCCGCTTCAGCCCCTGCCTGGACCGGGTTTACCGTCTCCTAAATCAGAAGGATCCTGGGAAGGGGAACGGTTTTAATGGCTGTCAGTTATGTGGAGCTCAGGCTAAATGGGGTGTGCTGTGTGCCATGCTTTTCAAGCGTTCGGGTGAGGAGGCCCATGCGGAGGCTGCCGGGGAGCCTGCTGGCTCTGTGTTGCCCCAGGCGGGGGGCCGGATCTCCCCCGCTGGAGAGCCCCCTCTGTCCCTGGACGTCCTGACTTGAGAAGGCATCCGCTGGAGGAGGCAGGAGGAGCTGGGGAACAGTTGAAGGAGAGTGAACCCCATTGTGTGAGGGGAGCAGATGTTTGTGTCTTATTGTTCTGGCTAGACCCTCACTCTTCCTGATTCAGTGTTTGGCGAAACGTATTCGGCCACACTGTGCTGCAGACACTCTGCTAGTTCCCGAGGCTTTGACAGCGCATGTGCTTGGAGAGCACACACAGCTGGGTCCTTATGGCTCTGATGTCTGCATGGAGGTGCCGTGGTCGGGAGAGGGATGGATGGCGTCCCGCTCGGATGATTTTCAGCATCCACCTACCCCGACCTGCCCCGAGGGACGGGTCCTTCTGCCCACCCGTGGGGCTGGGTCGTCCTCCCAGGGCTCGGGTCCAGCGGGCCCAACCCACCCAGGGTCCTGGGAGCACAGGTCCATGTTGGTGCAGGCTACTGGACCCATTCGCTGCAGCCGGCTCTCGTCAGCCTGTCCCCAGAGACTGATGGGAGGCTGGCTTTAAATCTTGGGTGGGCTGTCCCTACCACCCGGCAAGCTTTTGAGTCACCTCCTTTGGCAGCAAGCTGTTGTGTGTGCCGGGAATGAAAACTCATCTTAATATTAGCCCCAGCAAAACATAATTAGGGAGGCACACCCGCCGCTGAAAGCCTCAATGAAGGCTGAGCCAGGAGTCCCCACGCTGCTCTCTCTCTCCTGTGCCCTTTCCTGCACCAGCTCAGCTTCCCGGCACCTCTCCTCCTCCCCTCCTCCTGCTGGTGTTCATTCAGCAGCCTGAGACCCAGGCGTCCGTAGTCACGTGCAGGGGCAGGAAGTAAGGTTGTGTGTTATGATGCAGCCCATGTGTTCGTTTGCATGAGTGGGAGTCGATGCTTTGGGGATTCCTAATTGCTTGGAGTGGAGCTGGCACGGAGTAAGAGGCTGCAGAGACTTGGTTTATGTCATGAATCCATCACATGGTGGCTGTCTGATCCTGGGCAACTTAAGTCGTCTCTCCGAGCCATGTTTTTCTCAGTTACCAAGCACAGTGCCTATTGGCAAAGCCGCCGTGAGGATAAAGGGCAGCGCTGTGTGAGAGCGTCTGGCCTGGTGTCTGAAGGGTTCATGACATGTGGGTAATTACACGTAAGATGCTGGCCATCCTCCTTCTTGAGAGAAAACACACACACACACACACACAGAGATGAAATCAGAGGAGAGTGTGGCCGCAGGGATATGTGGTGACACAGGAAGGACTCTAGGCTGCAAGATGCAGAGGGCTGTCATGGTTTGAAAGTGCTTGTGCATCGCCAGTCATTACCCATTCACATCCTAGTGTCTGCTCTTCGGCGGGCTCCGGGGCCACAGCGGCGAGCAGCCATGTCCAGAGACAGTTCCATACGGGTTTTGGGAGCGCCTCTGGGGGAACCACCCTGTGCAGAGAGAGACCAGGGCAGGGACGGGGAGTGAGCCAGGTGCAGGGTGGGGCTGTGGGGAAGAGTGCACCAGGCAGAGGGAACAGCATGCACGGAAGCCCAGAGGAAGGCGAGCCAGCACGCTCAGGGCTCAGGGAACGCAGGCAGGTTTTTTATATAGGAGTGTTCGGTGGGAAAGCTAAGGATGTGCACCATCTGCTCCAGGCTTTAGAAGCAGGCTCCTCACTTGCCTTCACCAAGGAGCCTACCTCCCAAATAAGTAGAACAGCACAGACAGCTCCCACAGTGAACGGGAAGCCTCTCTCCTTTCTTCTTTCTCCCTTCCCTTCATCCCAGCATACATGCTGAGGAAGCTGGAGCCCCCACCACGCCATGGCTCCCAAACTAGAACGTTTAATGTCAGGCATTTTCTGACAGGGATCACCTTTGGAAAATGGAAAGGCCAGTGAAAAATTAGAATTACAAATTGTCTCCTTCTCCTTCTGTGTTTTCTTGAAGATCAGTTGTGTGGAAATAAACCCGATTATTTCTTTACCACATACAAAATACCTAACCCCCTCCCACCCTCTCCTCCCCGCACCCCCCCCCCAGCCAAGCCTCCCTGTGGGTTGGTGAGTTCCTTGGAGGCGGAGGCGGAGGCGAGGCCAGCCATGTCTAACCTGCACTGGTAATTACAGGGCACTTGTGAGGAAGAATGAAGCCTGGGGACGCAGTTGGCAAGCTAACACCGAGTTCAGTAAATAATCCAGACTCAAACCATTATTTTCCTGAAAACTTGAAATTGTTCAAAGTACTTTCCTGATTAGCACCTAAATAATAAAGTAATTATGTAATTTGTAATTAATTTGTCACTTCAGGACATAATTTAATTTATTATCTTTCTTTTAAGCGTGATGCCAGAGGCAGTGGAGGCTGTGGCTGTATTAACTGTGTTTCCAGGGGCGGACTTGGAGGTGGTGGGGGAGAAGGGGGCGGTGCCTACCAGAAGCGAGTGCACATTTCAGGGCAGGAGGAGAGGCCTGGGAGTGAGGAGGACAGGATCCCTCGTTAGGGTTTGGGCGATTTTTGCCGTTACTGTTGGTGTAGGAGACACTGGATGAGAATTGCCTCCTTTGAGGATGTCTGTAGAGTGTATTTGTGTGTGTGTGATGGAATGTACGTCTCAGTTCATTCAGTATTCACTCTCCCAGTGTCCCCGTGTGCCCACGCTGAGCTAAGGGCTTAGAAGGTAATGGAAGAAAATGGTCATGTTTATGCTCTTAAGGTGTTTTTTTGTGTTGTTTGTGTTGGTCTGTAGGTGTGTGCATGTGTATGCACACTCATTCATTCATTCATTAGTACATTCAACAGATGTTTATGGAGTACTCTATTACGTGCTGGGAACTATGCTAAAAGCTGGGCATATGGTGGGATTTGTGGGAAAGATCTCTGCTCTCTCAATGAGAGAGGAACCTCATCCATCAGCTGCCCCTACTGGGGATTGAGCCCGCAACCGAGGCATGTGCCTTGACAGGGAATCGAACTGGTGACTTCTTGGTTCATAGGTCAGTGCTCAACCACTGAGCCACACTTAGCCGGGCAGGATCTCTGCTTTCCTAAGGAGAGGTAGTGATAAGTGCTTTAAGGAACATGAAACAGGCTAAGGGGCAGGAATGCTGGAAGTGCCATCTCAGATTGGCTGACCAGGCCAGGCCACATGGCATCTGAGCAAAGAACTGCATGAGCTAAAGGAGAGACGACTGCATGGAGCTCCAAGCAGCGAGGACAGCACATGCAAAGGCCCTGCGGTTGGATGTTCCTGGCTCATTGGCGGTAGACAAAGAAGGCAATATGGTTAGAGCACAGAGAAGGAGAGAAAATATGATAGATGAGGTTGGCAGAGGGGCAGGAAGGCGCCAAGGCTCAAATGCCCTGCAATCTTCTCATTGCTTCAGAGGCTTCCGAGGAGATGTTAGTGATTGTGCACGTTTATATTTTACAAAATCCTTTTTTTTCACACAGATTTATTTCTCACATCGATTATTTTGGAGAGCGGGGGCTTCAGGAAAAGCCCAGAGAGGCTGAGTAACTTGCCCAGGGCTACCCAACAAGGGTCAGACTGGTGCATGAACTTGGTCCTGAGCTTGGGGTGCCCTGAGATGTGTGGAGCATGGCACTGCGACCCCCCAGGGCTGGTGTTCAGACAACAGATGGTTCCAGGCGGCAAGACTGACCATACTGCCTCTACAGGCAGCTCAGAGAAGTGCGACCAAGTCTCTTAAAAGCTTCATCCAACATTTTAGTTAAAACGCCAAGGCAGGCGGCCAGGTGGCGGTACAGAGGGCAGCCTTGCATAATTAGAGGAGCGTGAGGAAGGCAGCAGCCTGGCTTTCATGGCCCCGATGGAGGCAGCCGCGGGCGGCGAGTGTCCGGGTGTCACGCCCGCCCGGCCGGGCTGGGGCTGAGGAAGCAGGGTGTCATGTGTGGTCCTGAGGTGAAAGGGAGGGTGAGGGGATGTCTGTGGAGCTGGTGGCAGCAGCTGCAGGCTCCGTGGGAGCCTGGGGACAGCTGTCTTGTCTGTCACCGTCTTAGCGCTGAGTTCAGTGCTTTCCTGCAGATGCTCAGCAAACGTGGGTTTGTTGGGAATTTGCCAAATACAATGGAAAATGTGTAGAGTTTGGACACAGCCAGACACACGCTGAATTCCAGGTTTCCTCTCCCAGTGTGAGATTCACGGGCAGAGGCTGTTCCCTGTCTCCCCCTCCCCCCCCCCCCCCCCCCCAGTAAACCTTGAAGAAGGTCAGGCACGCGCCTACGAGGAGTGGCTGCACGGATGGTGCCTGGCGCGGGAATGATCACCGGGGCATGGTGCCTGGTGTGGGTGTGGTGGCTGATGGGGGTGGGGCAAGGTGGGGGGGATGACATGCAGGGCAGCAGCCCTCGAATCACACCCTGAGCCTTTGCGATCTCTTTGCAGCGCCCCCCACCTTTACAGAAACACCCCCCCAGTACATTGAGGCCAAGGAGGGGGGCAGTGTCACCATGACCTGCACAGCTTTTGGGAACCCCAAGCCGATTGTCACCTGGCTCAAGGAGGGGACGCTCCTAGGTGCTAGTGGGAAATACCAGGTAGGTGTGCTGTTGGTGAGGCCACTGCCCTCCCTTCTCCCCCGCTTCGCCTCTTTCTCCCTCTGCAAGGCTGTCTCCCACTCCGTGTGACCAGTGACACTGTGCAAAGGCACAGAGGGAGACGGAAGCAGCAGGCACACTGGCTGGGGTCTGTCATTGGAGGAAGATGAAAGACGAGGCCCTTCCTCCATCTCCCCCAGCGCGGGAGCCCCCCCTGAGGCCCCCCTCTGCCTGAGGGTGGCGTTGGGCGGGCTCAAGGTGGGTGCTGAGCTTCGTTTCTCCCCGTTCCCAGGTGAGTGACGGGAGCCTGACGGTGATGTCGGTTAGTCGGGAGGACAGAGGTGCCTACACCTGTCGCGCATACAGCATCCAGGGAGAGGCAGTCCACACCACCCACCTGCTTGTGCAAGGTAATGGGGGGGGTCTCCCCGGCTGCTTTGTGCCCAGGGCCTTTCTCTGGGAGTCCCGCAGAGTGTGATTGGCACAGCTGGGGGCAAGGGGAAGTGGGCAGCTGTGAGGAGCCGGGCAGGGCACCTCCCAAATACCACGGACTTCACTCTGGAGCTCCCTCGGTGGCCTGCTGTAGCTGTCACCTGGGCGGCATGAAGCCCATGCTGGGTGGGTTTCTGTATCTGCCCAGGTAACGTTTAAATAACTGAGGGCATCTGGCACTTGGTAGAGCTGGGGTCTGCGTGGGCAGCACCTGGAAATGCCGGGCTGCCCTGCCCGGGGCCCAGAGGGCTCAGAGGAGTGACATCTGGGCGGCCAGGTCTCTTGTCTGAGCTGAGGCCACCACCCACCTGCTCTGCCCCTACCCACTGCTGGAGGTTGGTGGTGGCTGTCCATGCTGCCAGGACCGCTGGTCAGCTCTTCCTGCCTGTCTGCTGACTGGCGTGCTGAGTGGCATGGCGCTAGAGTTCCCTATGCAGTTTGGGGAACTGGCCTCCTGTGGGAGAGCACCAGCCAGGGCAGCTGCAGCCTGCCTGGAAAGCCAGCCCGGGGATGGGGATTCTCCCTTTTGTTTGCTCGGTCCCCCAGCCCCCAAGTCCTCCTCCTGGGTGCCCTCTTACCCTCTTGCTTCTCTGGGGCAGCATTGCTCCTTGCTCTGGACTGAGAGAGCCCAGGGGCCTCCCTCAGGGCTCTTGGAGAGAAGACGGGCAGGAAGGACCTGTGGGTGCGTGTGGTGTTAAATGGCTAGCATTTGTAGAGGGGTTATGCGAGGGGGCAGGGGGCAGGGGCAGGTAGGTGCCAGGCGTCTCCTGCTGGCTCAAGGGGGTGGGGCACACTGTGGCCACATCCAGCACCACCTGCATCTCTGGGACCTGTAGGCAGAGTAAGGACCTGAGCACTGACAGCAGCGAGAAGTGTCTCCATGACAACAGCCTGGGGCTGTGCTGCTAACTCGGGCCAGTGCTGCCCCCAGCCTCCCTCTGGATTCCAGTTCCCAGCACCCTTCCTAGAGGCTCTGGTGCTCCCTTCTCCTTGGCCCCACTCGGTGAGGTCATGCTTGTTTCCTGTGCCCCCAGGGCCTCCTTTCATAGTGTCCCCTCCTGAGAACATCACTGTCAACATATCCCAGGATGCTCTGCTTACCTGCCGGGCGGAGGCGTATCCCGGCAACCTCACTTACACCTGGTACTGGCAGGATGAGAACGTCTACTTTCAGAAGTGAGCACCCTGCCAAGACCCCCTGGGGGCAGCGCGGCCAGGGGACCCGGGCCAGGCCTTTGTGCGGGGCCTGCTGCAAGCTGCCCCGAGGTCCGGGCACATGGAGGGGGTGGTCCGTGCACAGGTCCTGCCTGTGGAGGGCCGCATCTGCACCGAGGGGCCCTGGGGTGCAAGAGCTCACTGGGCTCTTCCTCATGCATGGGGGTGAGGGGATGCCGTGCTCCCATGCTGTTCATAGAGGATCTCCCCCCCCCCCCCCCGTGTTGCCTTGTTTTCTCTACAGTGACCTGAAGCTGAGAGTGCGGATCCTGATCGATGGCACCCTGATCATCTTCCGGGTGAAGCCCGAGGATGCAGGGAAATACACCTGTGTCCCTAGCAACAGCCTGGGGCGCTCCCCCTCGGCCTCCGCCTACCTGACTGTGCAGTGTGAGTAGGGGCAGGGCGGGCCTCCGCTGGTGGGGGTTGGGCACCTTAGACCTTAGGCAGTGGGAGGCTGGAGGGCAGCCTCACGTCAGGGGATGCGGGAGGAGGAATGACGGAGACAGGAAGCAAGGACAGCCCAGGAAGAGGCCCGCACCTGGGACGGTCAGTTGAGGCGAAATCGGCCTCCTGGTGTCTTCTGGGGGCCACGTGCTGGCTACCTCACGTTGGCCAAGCCAGCCTCAGGTTGGGGTCAGGGGTCGGCAGAACTTCTGGACAAATCGCGCTCGCCCTGGATGCCAGCCAGCACCTGTCTCCCCCTGGGGTGGGAGGCTTGGTGGTGTTTTTCTCCGACGTTTGAGGAGTTGGAGCTTGGACATACGTGGGGTTAGATTTCCATCCGTCTGGACGGTATGAGGGGCCGGGGGACAGGCCCCTCTTCTGGTCCAGCTCCCCCAGCACCTGGCTCCCTCTCGCTTCCTCGTGCCCCTTCTCCGGGGCTGCCGAGCCCCCAATGAAGGAGCTGCTCTCGTGCCAGAACGGTGGGGGGCTTTTGTGCGAGCACAAGACTTCAGTTTCGTGATCTTGAAGACTCCGGCAGAGTCACTGCTCCCCACCCGCTGCGAGCCAGCCATTGTGAGAGAGGGCAGGATGAGCCATGAAGATTCATCTCTTCCTTTTGATTTGCTGATGGTCCTGTCACTCAGGCAACAAAGGCCCCGTTGCTGCTGTAGGTGACAGGCTCTCCATTACTTGAAGGCAGGAGAGCTGCTCACACTGAAGGCGGGGAGTGGCAGGGTGAGGAGGGTGTAACTGTCTGGAGACTCCTGGAGACTCGGCAGTCGCACTTGAACTGGGGACAAGTAGAATAGCCGGTGACCCCAGGAGGCGGCTCACCTCTGACCCAGCCTCCTCGCAGAGCTGGGCCCTTGCCTGTCTGCATTGCGTGCATGTGGAGGCGGAGCCAGCGGGACCCAGAGCCTGCCAGAACTCCCAAGCTCCCGTTCCTGCTGCTTTCTTCCCTGTGCAATGATTTTGCGGCTTGCAGGCATCACTCTGCTGGCCGCTGATCGCGAGGACTTTCAGCGTGCTGTGTCAAGAGGCCCAGGTTGCTTAGGGCTGTGAGGCCATCAGGTCTGTCCCACCCAGACCTACAGGGGGAAGAAGCCAGGCAAGAAGCTATATTATAAGTGTCTTCACTGTGTGCCTCGCGCTGTGCTGGATGGATGCGCAGGAACCAAGGAGAGGGGGACGCCTCTTGGAGCAGCATCCCGGCTGGCTGATGTCATCTGTGCCGGAAGGTGGCAGCGGCAGCGGGAGAGAGCGGTGGGGGAGTCTCGGAGGGGCCCTGAAGGTGATGGCTCTCTCCAGGACGGAGGCCGTTCCTCGGAGCCATGGGTGCTTCCCGTCTCCCTCTCCCACTTGTCCCTTTTTGCCTCCTTCCTGCTTTCAAAGAGAACCCCGGGGACGGGGTGAGATTTTTTTTCAGGTGGGTGAGACAAGGATCTTCATTTCTGCTAAAAAGCAGTGTTCAGAGTATTTCCCATTCATAAATGCTTTGAGAACCTTGGAGGAAAAGAAAAAAAGAAACACCCTCTCCCATACAAAAGTAGGAGGCTCTGTCTAAATATATACCTCGGCCTGGTATTTATGTAATGCTGTTCTCTGAAGAGCTCCAAGTGCTTGAAAGATCCCAGCTCATTCATCCTCTCCGCCTCCCTGGAAGTTCCGCGTCTCTCCCCTCGGTAGCCCTCAGGGAAGTCGGGGAGGATCGGAAGGTGATGGATGACTCACCCACAAGGCAGGATGCTGGCTCTCGCTGCTGCCCCAGGAGTCTGTCGTCGGCTCTGTGGCCTGGGCTGATGGTGCCCTCCGGCTGCACAGAAGGGAAACTGAGGCCTGGGAGGGCAGCCAGCAGATCGGACAGAGAGGAAACCCCTGTGGTCCAGCTTTGCCCACCTCATGCATAGACGGCCTTTCCTCTTTTAGCTTAGGGTGTGGAGAGAGGAGCCGGCTCGGCGATAGGACTTGGGGTCAGCAGGTGGGGGAGGGGGTGGTCAGGGTGGACTTTGAGGTTGGGAGTTGAGGGAGGGGCTGGTGAAACGGACGGGAGAGCCCCGCCTACCTGGCAGCAGTGTTCACATCTGCTGTCCTGGGGCTGGGCATCCTGGAAGCCGGGCAGACGGAAGCCCACAGCCTGCAGTGGTGGCTCCGTGGGGCCTCGGGGCCATCAGCCCAGGAGGCCGGGGTTTAGTGCCCAGGTGGGTGGGCCCAGCACTCAGCTCCGTGTTGAGCACCGAGGACACAAAGTGCTCACTGAGTCGGTCGGGGGAGGGTGTGAAGGGCTGTACTTTGGGGGGTGCCTGTATGGTGGCTGGCTGGGCCCCTGCCTGGAGTCCTCTCTTCTTGACTCCCCTGCGTCTTTCTTCTCTCCCACCCCGACACTCCCCTCCCCAGACCCAGCCCGTGTCCTCAACATGCCCCCCGTGATCTACGTGCCCGTGGGAATTCACGGCTACATCCGCTGCCCCGTGGACGCAGAGCCGCCGGCCACCGTGGTCAAGTGGAACAAGGACGGCCGCCCCCTGCAGGTCGAGAAGGTGCTAAAGAGACGCGTATGGGGTACCCATGAGATGCACCCTCCCAACACTAAGGTGCTACCTCTGTTGGCCGGGTCCTGCCAGGAACCTTCCCCGGAAGCTCTGGCAAGCTTAGAGCTGTGTCCCATGGTGGATCTGCAGCTGGCAGGGCACCAAGATACCCCACCCCAGGGCAGCCGGTTTCTGCCCGGCCTGCCCCCCAGGGGGGCTAGTGAAGCCGCCCTGCCCGGGTCTGGCCATGTTGGGGCCGGGACTGGTGTGCACCCCTGATCACGGCCCCGCTCTGCTCCCTGGGGCAGAACCTCGGTTGGACCCTAATGGAGGACGGCTCCATCCGCATCGAGGAAGCCACAGAAGAGGCCCTTGGCACGTACACCTGTGTGCCTTACAACACCTTGGGGACCATGGGCCAGTCTGCTCCCGCCAGGCTCGTCCTGAAGGTGAGGCCCGGGGCTGCGGGAGCCTCTGAGCAGTGGTGCCTGTCGTGCCCCTGTGCCCACCTTCACGCCCGCTGTGCTCCCTCCAGGACCCCCCGTACTTCACGGTGCTACCAGGCTGGGAGTACAGGCAGGAGGCCGGCCGGGAGCTCCTGATCCCCTGTGCTGCTGCGGGGGACCCCTTCCCGGTCATCACCTGGAGAAAGGTACCTCTGGGTCCCGGAGCTCCCGGGATGCGTGCTGGAGGGAGGGTGTCTGTTCGGGGGGTGGGGGGCCTGTGCTGAGGAGCCAGGGGCCTTCTCGAGGGCGCCCTGGCAGGGGGCGTGGAGGGCTGTAGCACTCTCCTCCAGCTCCTCCGACCCTGAGGTATTGGTGGCTTCTCTCCTCCCCTGCCCGACCCGGCTCCTCCTCTCTGCCCTCCACCCCAAACCCCGCTCCCGCCCTCCTCCTTGCCCCCTTGCTTGGCCAAGGTAGGGAAGCCCAGCAGAAGCAAGCACAGCGCCCTGCCCAGCGGGAGCCTCCAATTCCGAGCCCTGAGCAAGGAGGACCACGGCGAGTGGGAGTGCATTGCCACCAATGTGGTCACCAGCATCACTGCCAGTACCCACCTGACCGTCATCGGTACGGCTGCGGGCAGGCGGGTGGTCCGGGTCCTGGGGGGCTGTGGGCGTCTCTCCCCGACAGTCCACCCTGAGCCAGAGCCTCCACAGGTTGCCGGAACCCTCTGCAGACTCTGTGAGGGAGGGGACGTGGGGCCTCTTCTGGGAGGTCTTTTTTTGTATCCAGCAACCCCCTGACACAGAGATGAGGCCCCTGGCGTGGCCAGTAGCCATGGTTTGGAGGTCTGAGGCTAGGGCCCCGTGGGGCAGCTGGGTGGCAGGAACGGGGGATCCGGGAGGATAGTGCGCCGAGATCCCTGGTGGGGCCTGGCACAGAGCGGGTGGCTGTTCACATTCCCTGGGGCACCATCGGGCATTCTGCTCCCGCTGGTCGGCTTGAGGTGCGCGCACCGTTGTGGCCGCACTTCTGGGAGCTGACAGCTGCAGTGGTAGCCACAGCCAACACGCCGGGAGCGCTTCCCACCCATTTCAGGCACCGACCGGCAGTGCCTGGCCATGTACCACGTGGGAGGGGAGCCGCGATGGCCCAGGGCACACGCGTGGATGGGAGGCTGGCGGAGTGGGCGCCTCGCTCAGCGCCGCCTCACTGATGCGTGGTGGGCGGCGCAGGCGAGTTGAGGTTCTTCACTGCGCACGCCCGAGTTCGGGTGCTTGCGGCTGTCTCCTGGGGCTGGGGGACCCTCTGGGGGAGCATTTGGGGTTTTGGCTTTGCCTGTGTCTGTAAGGGAACTTCTGTGCTCGGAGGTGAGCACAGGACTCTGTCCTCGGGTGACGGAGCGGCCAGGTTTCCCTTCTGCCCACGCTCCTAAGGCCTCGTGCCCCTCCTGCCGGGTGGACTAGCTGGCATGGTGGGCTGGGTTTCCTGCTCTTACCCTCCGGCCCAGCAGGCCAGGGTGCCAGCTCCTCCGAGCGCCCCCAGCCCCAGCCCCTCCACGTGGGGTGCTGCCTCCGGCTACTCTTCAGCAAGGTTTGCGGGGGCCCGGCCCGGAGGCGGTGGGCTCAGTTCTTGCGGTCTGAGAGGTTTCCGCTTGGTTTCCAGGCACCAGCCCCCATGCCCCAGGTGGAGTCCGGGTCCAGGTCTCCATGACAACTGCCAACGTGTCCTGGGAGCCCGGCTACGATGGAGGATTCGAGCAGACATTCTCAGTTTGGTACGGACCTCTGTGAGTCAGCCCCGCATGCTTTGCTCTCTGCTTCTCCCTCCCCACCCCCACTTCGGTCCGTGCCTGGGTAGGTGGGGTTCTGAGAAGGAGATGGTTCTTCACCAGACCCCACAGGAAGAGGTGTGTTGACGCAGTGGCTAAGGTCTTGGGAGGATGGGGGTGTGTGTATCTGGGGGACTCTGGGCGCCCCTGTATTCCTTGCCAGAGGTTTGGGAGACTGGTGCCTGAGCTGCCCATCATGCTCTGCGTTCTCTCCCGCTGATTTCACTGCTGTGACCTTGTTGTGTCCTTGGCCCATGCTGCCTTTTGGTCCCCCTGTCCCCTGGAGTCTGGGGGAGACTCCTGATCTCCAAGGGCCTTGCAAAGCAGCCCACCAGAAGTGCAGAAGCTGATTTTTGTTCTGTGGCCCCCTCCCCAGGGGTTACAGAAACCAGTGGGAAGAGTGACTCCCCTTGCTGGCCAGGTCTTCAGCACTTGCACGTTCCCTCTAGGACCCTGTGTCTCTATTGTGTTTATGTCTCGTATGCATTTAGCCAGATTCAGCGATTTGACATCCTTGCCGAAACCTGGGGGTAGATCAAGATCAGAATCTGGCTGAGGATGGGGGGGGGGGTAAAAAAAAGGGAGAGAAAGGCCCCAGCCGGCCCTTCCCATCACCTTCGGATCGCCCTCTCCCACATTGCTCTCCTGAACTGCCCGCCTGCACCATGGGCATCCCTTCCCTTAAGGGGTGGAAGGATGAGCCACCCACTTCTTCCTCGAGAAGGGAGAGACCTGTCTCCCCTGGGTGGGCATCTCTGCCAGACTCAACCCTGGGGAGGAGGAAGCTTCAGGAGGTTCAGGGAGAGCCCCCGATACACCTCTAACAGCGAGGGGAGCTGAGAGGGAAGCCACTCCTTCCCATCATGGGGACGTGGTAGGTGTTTCCCAGACTGACATCCCGGGCACACTGAGTTCTGGAGCAGCCAGCTGGGCCCAGGGTGTGAGCCGGGGGAACTCTGAGCTGCAGCAGGATCACCCCTTCCCTTCTCTCTAGGCCTCCCTGGCAGGGTGGGGGCAAGGTGGGGTTCCTAACCATCCTGCTGGGTGACCTCTGCAACATCCTGGCACTGCTGGGCAGCTCCCTCGCTAGGGCCACGATGGGTGTGGCCGAGCCACCTTTGGGGATGCCAGGGTGCAGGTTTGGGCATCGGTAGGGGTGTCACTGGCTGCGTGTGGCTCTGCTCCACGCTGCTGCTCCCCTGTGTAGCTTTTCACTCTTTTGCTCACTCGCTGTGGTGCCTGGGCAGGAAGGGCAGGTGAAAAGGTTGGGAGGTCTCCTTC
>PVJC01036035.1:0-17953 GCA_004026665.1 Murina feae | reverse complement strand
GCGACCCCTTTGGAGTCGAAAGACCCTTTCACAGGGGTCGCCTAAATACATCCTGCATATCAGATACTTACATTACGATTCACAACAGAAGCAACATTACAGTGATGAAGTAGCGACGAAAATAATTTTATGGTTGGGGGTCACCACCACATGAGGAACTGTATGAAAGGGTCTCGGCATCAGGAAGGTTGAGAACCACTGCCCTACACAATACCCGTTGTAGCCACCGATAAATACCTTATGATTGGCAGGAGGATCTCTGGGGCTAAAGATAAGGCAATGGTCTCCAATTAGCTACCAGTTACTGCCAGGGCTGCGTGGATTCATTGCAGCGATACCCACTGGGTTCTGACGACTACATGCCCAGCTGTAGTGCTGTGTGTGTGTGTGTGTAGGCACCAAAGACACTGCGGTTTGTGGCACATGCTGTGGTGCTCTGCTCACAGACCCCCGGGACAGCCACTGCACACAACCTCCTGCGGCCGGCCGAGCAAGCCTCCTCTGCAGGAGCAGAGTCAGCGTTAAGGAGTTAGTCCCCGGAGAGTGCCCTTCGCCCCGGGAGGGATGGGAGGTGCCGGCTCAACACCCCAGCTGCCCTGACTGTCCCTGAGGATTCTGAGGCAGCTCTACACAGAGGGCCAGCAGCCCAGAGAGGGAGGCTTTCCTCCCTCCCCCACTTCACTTCCCGGCTCCCTCACGCGTTTGTGGGATCAACTCCACTCTAAACAACTTGCTCCCGGACCCTTTTCTCACATCTAATGAAAACAGTGATCACGCCAGCCTGGTCTCTGCCCTCACACATTCAAACCTCCCAGACGTGTCTGCACCTGTGCATGCATCCATGCAGCTCTGTGAGGCGCTGGCTCCCCGCCTTGGTGTGCAAGGCGTCCACATTCTGGGTCACCAGCCAGTACAGCTTTCCGAGTCTCTCCCAGCTGCTCAGAGCCCAGTGGGCAGGGTTAGGCTGGTGAGAGGAGAACTGAGGCCAGCCCACAAAGTTCCTCGCCCAGTACCGCTGGCGCGTTGGAGCACTCCGCACAAAATCCCGGTGCTGGATGGGCCTCCGGTCGGTGCGGGCATAGAGTCCCACCTTCTCGGACCTGTAGTCCGGGATCCCTGACTCAGTGGAGACGCCGGCCCCCGTCATCACCAGGAGCCTCTTGGAAAGAGAGACAAAGCGCTGTAGCTCTTTGACCTTCTCGGGATCCACAGGAGGACTTGGTGGCACAAATAATCCGATGGATCCATGAGCGCACTGTTGGCTGAGGTTCACCATCCAGCAGCCTTTCGCTGCCCTGAAAGTCAGCCCAACGTTCATCTTCATTCTACAGAGAGGGAAACCTCATGTGAAAAACCAACTGATAGATCGATTGGTTTAGGCATAATTGATATATATAACATGTTAGTTTTAGGTGTACAGCAATGACTCCGTATTTGGACATATTGTGAAATGATCGCCACAATCAATTTAGTTACATCTGTCACCACATAGTTATAAAAATTTTATTCTTGTGCCCTAACCGGTTTGCCTCAGTGGATAGAGCGTCGGCCTACGGACTGAAGGGTCCCAGGTTCGGTTCCGGTCAAGGGCGTGTACCTTGGATGCAGGCACATCCCCAGCGGGCAGTGTGCAGGAGGCAGCTGATTGATGTTTTTCTCTCATCAATGTTTCTAACTCTCTATCCCTCTCCCTTCCTCTCTGTAAAAAATCAATAAAATTTATTTTAAAAAATTTATTCTTGCCCTGACCGGTTTGGCTCAGTGGATAGCGCATCGGCCTGCAGACTGAAGGATCCCAGGTTCGGTTCCGGTCAAGGGCATGTACCTTGGCTGCAGGCACATCCCCAGTGGGGGGTGTGCAAGAGGCAGCTGATCGATGTTTCTCTCTCATCGATGTTTCTAACTCTCTATCCCTCTTCCTTCCTCTCTGTAAAAAATCAATAAAATATTTTTTTAAAAATTTATTCTTGTGATGAGGAATTTTAAGATCTACTCTCTTAACCACTTTCAAATATGCACTACAGCATTGTTAACTATTGTCACCATGCAGTGAGTGCATTATATCCCCACGGCTTATTTATTGCATAACTGGAGTCTTATACCTTTTGACCACCTTTACCCATTTCTCCTCCCACCCCCACCCCAGCCTTTGGCAGCCACCAATCTGTTCTCTGTATCTCTGAACTTCAGGGGGAGGGGATGGTTTGTTTGTTTTTTACAAATTCTTTTTGTTGTTGTTTATGCTTTTCAGTTGTTGTTTTTTTCATGTTTTCCAAAAACAAAGGTGACCATCAGTGGATGAGCAGATAAACAAAATGTGGTCTGTCCACACACTGGAATGTTATTCAGCTATAAAAGTGAACGAAGCCGGCGGGCGTGGGCCTGGGAAACGGGAGCTGGGAGCTAAGACTGGCAGAGAGGGGTGCGTGGTGGTAGCTGACTTAGGAGGCCACAGTGACCATGGAGAGGAGGAGATGGGTCCTGGGGATACTTAGGGAAGGGACCTGGTGTCTCATGGTTGGCTGTATGTGGGGTTAAGGAGGGGGAGGAGTGTACAAGTTAGGTTACTAAGCCGCAGCGGCTGGATGAGTGGTGGCACCAGTCCCTGAAATGGACTGTGCACCAGAGAAACTGAGGCTCAGAGAGTTCAGAAGGCTCACATCCACTTGAGGAGAAGCACTCCCTGGCTCTCATCTCAGGGATCCGGCCTTGGGGTAACTTCTGGAACAGGGCGAACCAGGCTCTGCTGCTTCCCGAGGGCTCCCAGTTTGGGGTGGAGGCAGCTGTACCTAAAATGCACTAGAAAGGGGGAGGGAGGAAGGAAAGAGAATCAAGAAAGCCTTAGGGGGAAGAAGGCATTTGGCTTGGCTCTCTGCGTGTGTCTGTTTTAAACTCACTGGAGGGATGTATGGGCTCCAGGGCCGGTGACGAGCTGCTTATTTCACAGGCTGCCGCACACTGAGCAGACAGCAGCTCCGGGCAAGGGAAGTGAGACTCAGGGGCGAAGGAGTTCTCTCTGAGTCCTCAGGCCAGTCATGCACATCTGTCTGCCTCTACTGCTGGGTAGTTTACTCCTCTCAGGCTCCTACCCTCGCAAACTGTGTGACCTGTGCAAGTGGCTTACCTCCCCGGTCCCCATTTTCCTCATGTGAAAAAGGAAGATTAACTGGGATACTCAATATAAAACACTTAGAATCTTGCTGGGCACATGGTAAGTGCTCAAAGATTTGCCTAGTCATTACCACTACTATTTTATTTTCCCTAACACATGATATATTTTTATTGAGTAGATTGATGTTATATACAAATGTAAGAGATCACAGTAGAAAATTTGGAAAATTCACGCTGACCAGTTTGGCTCGGTGGCTAGAGCATCGGCCTGAGGACCGAAAGGTCCCAGGTTCGATTCCGGTCAAGGGCATGTACCTTGGTTGCGGGCACATTCCCAGTAGGGGGTGTGCAGGAGGCAGCTGATTGATGTTTCTCTCTTGTCAATGTTTCTAACTCTCTATCCCTCTCCCTTCTTCTCTGTAAAAAATCAATAAAAAATATTTAAAAAAAAAAAAGAGAAACTCATTGATTGGCTGCCTCCTGCAAGCCCCCCATTGGGGATTGAGCACACAACCCGGGCATGTGCTCTTTTTTTAAAAAATATATTTTATTGGTTTTTTACAGAGAGGAAGGGAGAGGGATAGAGAGTTAGAAACAGCGATCAGCTGCCTCCTCCATACCTCCTACTGGGGATGTGCCCACAACCAAGGTACATGCCCTTGACCGGAATCGAATCCGGGACCTTTCAGTCCGCAGGCCAACACTCTATCCACTGAGCCAAACCGGTTAGGGCGTGTGCTCGACTAGAATTGAACCCGGGACCCTTCAGTCCGCAGGCCAACGCTCTATCCTCTGAGCCAAACCAGCCAGGGCCACAATAAACCTTTTTAAAGTCATTCCTCAGAGGAATGTCTGCTTGCAGATGTCCTAACATCCTCAGGACAGTGGTAGTGCAGGAATGCCAAGCACCACAAGATGAAGCAAAATGATTCTATCTTTTGAATATTTTAAAAGCTTAAGAGAATGATCAGAAAAGTTAGATGAAGAAAAAGAATGGAGAAGTTTGAAGAGAAGCCTAAATGTGGAACGCTTTGCCTTAAAGGAAGATTTTTTAAGATCTCTCCAACTTATATCTGGAAACTGCCAACCCAAAGGATTTTTAAATTTTTATTTATTGATTTCAGAGAGAGAAACATTTATTTGTTATTCCACTTACTTATGCATTCATTGGTTGATGCTTGTAAGTGCCCTGACCAGGGATCGAACCCACAACTTTGGTGTATCAGAATGATGCTCTAGCAACTGGGCTATCCAGTCAAGGCCCAAAAGGTTTAACGACCAGCAAACTTTTGCACATGCAAATATTTTAAGAGACGGGTGATGAGTGCCAAGAGCATGAAACTGAGAAATGGCGGGAGGGTAGGAATTCGTTAGCATTGGGTATAATACTGTCTTCTGGAAGATAATATCTAGATATTAGAACAATGTATTGGAGAGACCACCGGTTATTACATATCCAAGAAAGCTGTCCCCTAGACCACAGCATTTTCTGTGGCAGATTTCATGCTTACCAGAACCACTTATTGATAAAGAACTAATTAATGTCTCCAGTACCTGTAAGGATGGCCCAAAATAAACAGTATTTCACTAGAAATATTTTTCACTAGAAAGGTACAGCCCCCTTCTCGCCACACACCCCTAGAGTGTACTTACAATCTTACTTTGAAACCCAAATCAATCATTTGTAAAACTTGGGAGGGTGTGAGCTGGTTCAGGATCTGATGATTCCAGGATGTACTGAACAATGGGGCTCCAGGCTCAGAGAGAAAACTGACCCTGCTAGAGCTGTGCTGATAAACTGGCTTCCCCCTTCCCCCTCAACAAAAGATACAGTAATCCCGTCATGGCCAACTTCATGCTACCAATGGTTTAATTACCAGCTAGCAAACTCCTCCATATTTAACACCTGGAATCTCACAAGTGCAAACAGATTCCAGCACACCCTCCTGGGTCCTATGAAGCAACAAGCCTACCTTTTTATTACGTTTTTAATCATCTGTTTTGGTACAAAAGTTCTAATACCTTCCACAAATAAAGTTTTGTCTCCACACTGGGCTATTTCATCACAGCCCGAGCCAATCTGATCTTCCTGACCCCTTAAGAACCTATAGCCAGAGCTCTACTATGCTGTAGCCATCAGATGAATATTAACTTAAAAGGCTTTCTGGCCCTGACCAGTTTGGTTCAGTGGATGAAGCATCGGCCTGTGGACTGGGGGGTCCCAGGTTCGATTCTGGTCAAGGGCACATCCCAGGTAGGGGGTGTGCAAGAGGCAGCTGATCGATGTTTCTAACTCTCTATCCCTCTCCTTTCCTCTGTGTAAAAAATCAATAAAATATATTTTTTTAAAAAGGCTTTCTGCATTTAAGGGAGCTGTATATTTTTTTTAAAAAAAAGAGGAGGCTGTAAAACATAGCTATTTTAAAAAGGAGGGGGGAGAAAGTAAAAATTGGTAAGGCAGTTTAATCTAAGGTCCTATTGTGAACCTCCCAGCAACACCAGCTGGTCAGACATGAATTCCTGATAAACGTCAAGAGGTTAATGGCTTACCTCAATATCCTTCAAGTCCCTTAACACCTCATTGTTACTCCATCTAGGACCTGCATCTAAAGATGTCTCCATCAGAGGAATATATTTATATTTTAGTTAATACCACCCCTTGGGAAATTTTGTGTTCCATAACCCTACATCCCATCTTCTTTTCTTATTTTATTATTTATTTGTTATCTTATTTTCTTATTTATTATTATTATGTATTAATCCTCACCTGAGGATATGTTTTTTCTCCATCAATTTTTAGAGCAAGAGGGAGAGAGTGGGGGAGGGAGGGAGGGAGGGAGGGAGGGAGGGGGAGGGAGAGAGAGAGAGAGAGAGAGAGAGAGAGAGAGAGAGAGAGAGAGAGAGAGAGAGAGAGAGAGAGAGAGAGAGAGAGAAACATTGATGTGAGAGAAAATGATTGGCGGCCTCCATACAACGCCGACAGGGAATCAGACCCGCAGCTGAGCTGTGTGCCCTGAGAATCGCACCTGCAACCAGAACTATCTTCCTCATATGCTAAGGAAGCACATTGGCGTTCTAGGGAGCCAGGTGTTAATACAGTCGTTTGCTCAGACTTCCCATTTTGTTAATTAAGCACACGCACGCCTCTTGTTTGTCGTTTCCCCCGTATTATTTTGGTTCACCCTCAACTGCAAACAGCTGCTGGCATCCAGCAGGAGCAGGGAAACCTGGCCAGTCGCACACCGTGCGTCCGCTTTGTAGCTGTGAAAGCGAGGCGCTCGCATCACCCGGTGGGACACAGACACTGCCTAGGGACGTGCGCCGCACTAACACATTAAACACCGTTTCATGTTCGCGTTTCCGGGTCTGGATTCACTCCTCGGCAGCACGTGCACAGCTAAGCAAGTGCAGAGTCCTCGTTCCTGAGACCAGGCAGGGCTCGCGAAGCCGCGCTGAAAACGCGCCCTGTTGCAACGGCTGCTCGGTCCCAGGCCCCGCCGAAGGGCCAAGAGGAGAAATGCAACCCCGCGTGGGAAGCCCACAGCCTCCGGCAGCCTCGCAGCCCGCACCGAGCGCCCTTACCTTCCCAGCCTAAGGGGCACCTCCACTCCGACGGCGGGCCTCACTGGCCGCGTTTGCATTCTGGGTAATGTAGTTCACGACGCTTAAATAACGCGAACACTACAAGTCCCACAATGCCCTGGGTTTCACAGTGGCTATAACCAGGTTGTCCGGTTGCGCCCCCCGGGCGCTCTTTGTGGTCAGAAGGTTTGAACCTTCCTGGTGGAGGGGCTGCTCTCCCCTAAGCCAACACCGCACATCGTCCTCCCTAAGAAGTATTTAGAGCGCCGCACCCACGTCTTTCAAGTGCAAAATCATACACCCAAACAGCCCTTAGGAATTCACTCTCTCTCTGGTTTTATTTATTCTCACCCGAGCGTATTCTTTCCATTGATCTTTATTTTTATTTATTTTGAAATATGTTATTGATTTCAGAGAGGAAGGGAGAGGGGGAGAGAGAATCACTGATCGGCTGCCTCGTGCACGCCCTGCAGTGGGGATTGAGCCCGCAACCCCGGCATGTGCCTTTGACTGGAATCAAACCCTGGACCCTTCAGTTTGCAGGCTGACACTCACTGAGCCAAGCCAGCTCCGGCTCCATTGATATTTAGAGAGAAGGGAAGGGAGGGGGAGAGACAGAGAGAAAGAAATATTGATGTGAGAGACACATCAGTTAGTTGCTTCCAGATTGAGCCTGCAAACAAGGTAAGTGCCCTTCACCAGCATTGGAGATCCTTCAGTCTGAGGGCTGAGGCTCTAACCCAGTGGTTCTCAAGCTTGGCTGCACATTAGAATCACCTGGGAATCTCTTTAAAATCCTGATTTCTGGGCCTCATCCTCCAGAAATTCTGTTTCTTTGTTATGGGGTGGGGCCACAACATTAGTAACAAAGAAACAGAATTTCTGGAGGATGAGGCCCAGAAATCAGGATTTTAAAAAGATTCCCAGCGGATTCTAATGTGCAGCCAAGGTTGAGAACCACTGCTCTAACCACTGAACCAAACCAGCTAGGGCTCATTCTCTCTTAAGATAGAAACCTTCATAATACTTCTAAATTTGGGTCACCCTCAACCTCAGTGTTTATGATCCTTTCCACTCACTGTGACAGGGTCAAGTTCCCACCTTGCTGTGGGTTGTCAGGTACATTCACAAGAACCTGGAAAATTGATGTTTTTACATATTCGTGAACAACTAAAGCCAACTCTAATATACAGGGACCAATGTGTCTACCCACTTGGCCTCTCCTGTTTTATTTTGCATCTTGTGTGTTATTAAGTTAACTGTCACAGAGCCTGCTTTTCACTCCCATGGGCCCATTGAACTGGGGAAATGCCTGGGGCATCAAGTTGGTTTTCAAACTCCCCAGTTGTTTCAAATGTGTGGCCAGGAGAAGCTCTGCTCTACAGCATCACCAAATAAGACATCATTGAATTTATGTGTTTCAGGACATAATTAAAGGGCAGTTAGCAGGGACTTTGGAGACCAGCTGTGGAACCACTTCCCCCAGTTTAAGGTAAACTGAAGCCCCGAGGAAGGGTATGGAAGCTGGCGTCAGAGTCTGACTCCTGGTCTCTCACTGAATGTGCGGAGGCAAATATTCGAAAAGTACCCGAGGGCAGTAGTTTGGGAGCCGGGCGTCCAGCAACTGCCCAGCTAGGTCACTGGGCTGGAGAATCACCTGACATGGACAGCCTTTTGTGCCTTCCTTAATCCGCCACGTCGGCTAACAGAAAGGACCAAAATGCAGACTGGAAACTTTTACCAAGTCAAAACAGTTGTAATCCAGAACATTTTCTGCACACGTGGGTGTTCGATCAAAACCATGGAAATGCCCCAAAAGTGACATTCCTCCCACCCCAGCCAAATTTTATGATGAAATATTTCAAACCCATGTTATTTTTTCAGTTCTCCAAGCAAGATGAGCATTATCAATAGAGACTGGCGAGGAATATACAACTCCTGTGTGCTCAGGCCCCAAAGAATCTCACGTTCTGGGGATAAGTTAACTGTATTTTCCATATTCACCTGGTGCTGGAAAGTTATCTGTGGAGGATGAAGTCATCCAAGACAGCTGGTGAACACACAATTTCCTTTGATAGCTACTGACAGGATGTAATGAGCCACCCAGTCATGACATTCTCAAGGGCTAAGTCCTTTTCATTTCTCTCTCTTTTTTTAAGATTTATTTTTTTTTAATTTTTTTAAAATATATTTTATTGATTTTTTACAGAGAGGAAAGGAGAGGGATACAGAGTTAGAAACATCAATGAGAAAGAAACATTGATCAGCTGCCTCCTGCACACTCCCTACTGGGTATGTGCCTACAACCAAGGTACATGCCCTTGACCGGAATTGAACCTGGGACCCTTGAGTCCGTAGGCCGACGCTCTATCCACTGAGCCAAACCGGTTAGGGCTAGGTTAATTTTATTTTTTATTATTTGTTTTAAAGAGAGGGGGGAAGAGAGAGAGAAACAGATCAGCTGCCTCCTGCATGCACCTGATTGAACCCACAACCTGGGCATGTGCCCCTATCAGGAGTCAAATTGGCGACCTTTCAGGGCAAGAGACAACGCTCAACCTACTGAGCCACACCTGCCAGGGCTCTTTTTATTTCTCACAACCCCATCACACCAGAAATCAATGACTAAGTCACTGATTGTATCAAAGCAAATTAATCTAAGTTAATCAGATTGTTAGTGTTGTTTTTTCTGCTGATTTTCCTTACCCTGGCATTTATAGCTACATGGGAAAAAAATCAGCATCATACAAACCTTTTTTTTAGATAGTAGTTTTCTTTTTTAAAAATATATTTTTATTGATTTCAGAGAGGAAGGGAGAGGGAGAGATAGAAACATCACTGATGAAAGAGAATCATTGGTTGCCTCCCGCATGCCCCCAACTGGGGTCTGAGCCCGCAACTCAGGCATGTGCCCTTGACCAGAATGGAACCTGGGACCCTTCAGTCCGCAGGCTGACGCTCTATCCCCTGAGCCAAACCAGCTAAGGCACATACAGGCCTTTTAAGCATGTTCATTTTTGCATCCAGATGCCAACTACATGAATATTCACTGAACAGTATTTTAAATGTTCCGTGTTTGAAATTTTTTTAATAATAAAATGTTGAGGACAAGGTCTCTTTCTCAGAGACTACTATTTGCATCTTAATGAGTAGCAAAACCCAGAAGTATTCTGGAGACTATAGCTCAGGGAGGAAACGAATCCAGAAAGCAGCTCCCAACAGCTTTCCACTTGCAGAGGGAACCCAGGCAGTGAGTGCACGTCACTTCCAATTCTTGAGCTGTGAACATCGCTGCAGAAACAGCTTCTTCCTTTCGGCCTCTCTCTTCTAAGTTAAAATGTCCACAGAAAGTATTAAACATATAAGTAGTATATGAACCAGAAATTCCACTTCTAGGTGTATACACACAAAAATTGAAAACAAGGACTCAAGCTGATACTTCTATGCCCGTGTTCCTAGGAGCACTATTTACAAGAGCCCAAAGGTAGAAGCTCAGTTGAGCGTCCTCCCACACACAGAGAGGTCAGGACACATGCCTGGGTTGTGAGCTCCATCTCCAGTGGGAGGCATGTAGGAGGCAGCCGGTCGACTCTCTTACATATCAATTTTTCATTCTCTCTCTCTCCCCCTCCCTTCCTCTCTCTCTAAAATAAAAAACATTTTAGTTTTTATTAAGTTTTTACTGTTGAAAGTATTACATAAGTCCCCCAATTCCCCCCCCCCCATTGACCCCTTCTAGCCCACCCTATTGCCTGTGTCCAGGGGGTATGCATATATCCATGCAAGTTCTTTGGTTGATCTCTTCCCACCCACCTACCACTCCCACCCTCCCTGAAATAAAAACATATTTTTTAAAAAAGGTAAAAGCAGCCCTAGCTGGCTTGGCTCAGTGTATAAAGCATCTGCCTGCAGACTGAAGGGTCCCAGGTTTAATTCTAGTCAACAGCACACGCCAGGGTTGCGAACTTAATCTCCTGTAGGTGGGCGTGCAGAAGGCAGTCGATCAATGATTCATTGATGTTTCCATCTCCCTCTCCCTTCCTCTCTGAAATCAATAAAAAAATATTTTGTAAAAAAACGATAGAAGCAATGCATGCCCGTTATAGAATTAATAAGTAACAAAATTCCATACCCAGAATATCAGTCATAAAATGAAACTGAAATATGGATGGACATTAAAAACATTATGAAACAAGCCAGACACAAAAGGTCAAATAATGGATGATTCTGCTAATGTAAGGTACTTAGAATAATCAAATTCATCGAGACAGAAAGTAGAATAGAAGTTGCCAGGGGGCGGGGGGCGGGACAATGGAAGTTAGTGTTTAATGGGTGCAGAGTTTCAGTTTGGGATGATGGGCAAGTTCTGGAGTTACATAGCAGTGATGGCTGCAAGGCATGTGAAATGTACTTGATGCTACTGAACTGTACACTTAAAAATGGTTAAAGTGGCAACTTTCGTTACGTCTATTTTACCATAATAAAAACAATAGAAAAAATTTAAAAAATTAAAAAAAAAAAACATTTTACTTGGGAGAGGACAGTTACACTGTGAATTGGAACGAGTACCCCGACACTGAGCCCGTTTCTCATCCGCCCCAATTCCGAGTCTGTATTAGGTTACTAGCATGTTCCCTCCCACAATGCTTTGCTTCATTCGCCACCAAAATCTAGTGAAGTGAAATGAAGCAAAAGAATCCTCAGAAACAGCCTATGTATTTTCGAGGGGTCCTAGTGCAGCCGTATAATTTTCAACCAAACAATAACGGAGAGTTTGTCCGCGCGCTTCCAACTCGCCTTTTTGAATTAGGAGCCTTGCTTATTGGGGACGATGAGCCGGGGGAGAGCCCGTCAGCTTTGCGCAGTGGCAGTATCGTAGCCAATGAGGTTTATCCGAGGCGCGATTATTGCTAATTGAAAACTTTTCCCAATACCCCGCCGTGACGACTTGAAATATAGTCGGCACTGGCAATTTTTGACGGTCTCTACGGAGACTGATTTTTCCAGTTAGAAGGAAAGAACCATTTTTTCTGCAGTTTCTAGAACATCTGCGCAAGCTGCCGTCGCTGGGCAAGTGTTTACCTGCGAGCGAGGAGCCGCTGGGACTTGCTTCTCTCGGCCGCGCTGAATCTTCTCTCCGTCTTCGCCCCGCTGACGCCCGAGGTGCGGCTGCTCCGGAAACGCTCCCTCGCGCCCCCGCCCCGGGCATCTGCGCCCGCGCCCCCGGCTACTTGTTGCTCTTCGGCTCAGCCTCGCTTTCGATGCCTTCCCGCCGCTCCCTTTTCTCCCAATTCAAGTCATTACGGTCCTCTCTGTGACGTTATGCTGATTTGCATAAAATCCCCCAGCATCCCCAGCCAATGGACGCTCGTTCCCCAAATCTAGACGTTCTACGCGAGATGGTCCCTCCACAAAGTGCTTCCCGTGCAGACCGGCCCGACATACAACTGCTCCGAGGGCACCGGGTCAGATCCACGAACTCGCCGGCAGGTGCTCACCCTTAGCGAAAGGCCGTTCCCGTGCGTCGGGCCGTGTGGCTCGCGATCATGGCGCCAGCTTTGCGCAGTGGCAGTATCGTAGCCAATGAGGTTTATCCGAGGCGCGATTATTGCTAATTGAAAACTTTTCCCAATACCCCGCCGTGACGACTTGAAATACAGTCGGCACTGGCAATTTTTGACGGTCTCTACGGAGACTGGATCCGAGCTGTTCTAAGGAGAGTTTGCCCACTTTCTGGTACTTACCTACGTCCCGCACCTTAAGGCTTATCTGACTCCCTATCTGGTTTCCCTTGTCTTTCGGGGTCAGGAGTCTGTGGGAGGTGTGGTCTCCAGGAGCCTGGCATTGCATCCCGGAAACCTTTCACAGCGTTGTGCCAGTCTCCCCTTTACACCAAAACGCATCCCTACTGTGTGGTAGGCAACCCCTTTCAGAAGGGTTCACAGAGTCGCAGACTGGGAAGGGAAACAAAGTATTGCATCCAAAAGTGTTGTCGATCTAAGAAAAAAAAGGTTGCGCCCTAGCCGGTATGGCTCAGTGGATAGAGCCTGGGCCTGCAAACTGAAGGGTTCCAGGTTTGATTCCGGTCAAGGGCACATGCCTCCGTTGTGGGCTCCATCCCCAAGGCAGGACTTGCAGGAGGCAGCTGATCCATGATTCTCTCTCGTCATAGATGTTTCTATCTCTCTACCTCTTCCTTCTTCTCTGAAATCAATAAAAATATATTTTAAAAAAGAAAAGAAAAAGAGGTTGCGCTAGCTGGGTTGTGCAGTGGTTAGAGTGTCAGCCGGCAGACTGAAGGGTCGTGGGATGGATTCCTGGCGCGAACCTTGGTTGCGGACTCGTTCTCCCGCCTGGTTGGGGCGCCTGCAGGAGGCAACCAGTTGATGTGTCTCTCTCACATCCATGTTTCTCTCTGTCTCTCCCACTCCATTCCATTCTCTCTAAAAATCAATGGGAAAAATATCCTCCAGCGAGGATTCATTCACACCAGCTGGCTACTGTTATTTTTAAAATGTGACAACCTGAGGGAAAAGAGGGCTGAGCCCCTGACTATATAGTCAGGCATTGCATTTTTAAAAAATTCTTGAGGCAACCTGTGCCATGGCACACCCGTCGAAAATTGGTGTTTTATCATCTAAACAAGTCCCCTTGCCTTTTTCCTTTCCTTGAGGACATTGAGTTTTTGAAGAGTCCAAAGCAGAATGTCCCACATTCTGGCTTCATCTGATTGTGTCCCCTGTGGCGGTAACATGTCCCTCTGTCCACTGTACTTCCTGTCAAGTGGAAGTTAGACCCGAAAGCTAGATCCAGGAGCACTATAGCGACGGCTTTCGGAACTGTATCTTCCACTATTAGTGATGCCGAGTGTAAGCACCTGGTTAAGGCAGTAACTGCTCTCTCTCTCACTTTACTGTAAAGTGCGTTTTGCCTTATGTAATCAGTTGCCTGTGGATGAACAACACTTAATACAGCAACCATTTGATACTAAAAGCCCTTTTCTTTCCACACCCACTGCCCTGCACCACTTCCTGATCAGGCGCCCAGATGTCACCGCTGAGTAAGATAAGTTAACATCCCTTCTTCTGGGGAACCGGGGTAGGTTTCCTGGGATCAGGGCCTGTGTTCAGAACCAGTGTCCCGCGACAAGCCAGTGTGTCAGAACCGAACAAATGTGATGGATTTGGGGGAGGGGGGGAGGGAGGTCCGTGATAACGGCTCCAAGGGACATCCTGGAGATTCCACACTGACTCTGGGACCTGCAAGGGTTGCCATGCGCCACCCAGAGTCGGTCGCTTCAGGGAGCTATAAATATCCTTGATAGCGTGGTCTGAGGACACACGCCAACCCCTTTCCACTCTAGCTGCTAATCTGGGTGTCAAAACAGGCTGAGAAGATAGAAGGTGGGTGCGTCTAGCTTCCCATGGCAACTTTTGTGCGGATCAAAACGTTAGTTGGGCCCGAACGTTGACCGAGGAGCCATGGTTGGATTCTCAGGGCAGATGCGGGGGTTACAGCTCCATCTCCAGTAGGGGGCGTGCAGGAGGCAGCCATTCAATGATTCTCATCATTGATGTTTCTCTCTCTCCCTCTCCCTTCCCCTCTGAAGTAAATAAAAACATATTTTTAAAGAAAAAGTAAGAAAAGGCTTTGCTGCTTCTGATATGGTGGTGGTGGTAGTGAAGGCCCCCCTCTAGGTCACTCATTGTCCTGTTTAACACGTTCATGCCAGAATAAAGCCCAGCGATTTTCCATGACCTCGGACCGCATTAGAGGACCCAGAACAATGTGCCTTTTCCCCAGCTCTCCCTTTTTCCTCTCTCAGCTCCAGGCACAGGAAGTGACTTTCAGTTCCTGCAAAGGGCCACATCCTCCTGGCTTCAGACCCCAGCCAGGAAGATGCTGTTGCTCCTGCTGAAATGCATTCTGTCCTCTTTCCTCTTTCCTCCTTCAATTCACAGTTCAGCCACCTCCTCCTCCAGGAAGCCTTCCCTGACCACCTCCCAGCCTCAGATACTTGGTCCTACAACTCCCAGTTAAAGCATTTAACTGTCTCAGGTACCATTGGGAGCACTTTCCCTATATTATCTTAGCGCCCACACACTCTCTATGGCAAGGAGGCTTTTCCTTGGTGAGACATGAAATCACCTTAGGAAGCTTTAAAATACATATTTTTGCCAAGACTAATCTTTAGTAATTCTGATTTAATTGTCCTGGAATGCAGCCTGGGCATCAGAATTTTTAAAAGCTTCCCAAGTGATTCTCATGCACAGCCAGGGTGGAGACTCATGGCCTCTGAGATAGATGTGATCCTGACATCCTTTTACAGCAGGGACACTGAGGCACAGAGAAGTTAAGTAAGTGGCCTAGGGTCACACAGCAAGTAGTTACTGGAAGGTATTTGAACCCCAAAAGTCTTATTTTGCGGAAAAAATTAATTGGCCAGAGTTATTTTTTTTTAATGTTTTTATTGATTTGAGAGAGAGAGGGAGAGGGAGAGAGAAACATTGATGTGAGAGTAATGTCGATCAGCTGCCTCCCAACCAGGGATCGAATTGGAAACCTGGGTTTGTGCCCTGACCGGGAATCAAACTAGTGACCATTCAGTGCATGGGACAGTGCACACCAGCCAGGGCCTCCTAAATTTTCCCAGCGGTTGAGAGCTGTGAGCCAGTTCTCTTCTGAGATGGGTACCGAGGGCCCCGAGGGCATGGGATATGTGTGACTCAGGGAAGCTGGTGAGCTTGCAGACCTCCTGCCGGCATGTGAGCACTGAGAAGCTTGTTGGCGGACTGGTGGCCCCTTTCCCTGCTGAAATAGTCCTTGGGGTCCCCCTTTTTTTATGCCCTGGAGCCAAGGGGTCCAGGCTGGCTCAGGAATGGTGGGAGGGTTGAGGTGGGGGTCCGTTCCATCAGGGGCTGATGTTTCCAAGGATATTTCCTTATATGGAGGAAGGGGAGCAGGTCAGGATTACCTCACCCAACCCAGCCCCTTCTCCCTGCTGTCTGCCTGGGAAGGAGCTAAGAACAGACAAGTTAGAACTGGATATGAGTCCCCCCTCCTGCTCCCGAACGCGGGAGAACCTGTGAAAACGGCAGAGCACGTCCAAACATACACATCGAACATTCTTCAGATGCTCTCCTTCGCGGCTTTCTGGGCAAGCACACTGATTGCTACGGTGGGAGAGCCATCTGGGCGGCACCTCTTTCATTTTATTTATTTTTACAATGTATTTTTATTTATTTCAGAGAAGAAGGGAGAGGGAGATAAAGACACCAATGATGAGAGAGATCATGGATTGGCTGCCTCCTGCATGCCCCCCACTGGGGATCACGCCCACAACCAGGGCATGTGCCCTGACCAGGAGTCGAACCATGACCGCCTGGTTCATGGGCTGACACTCCACCACTAGAACCACACCAGCTGGGCTCAGCATACATTTCTGATCACTAACCCAACCCTTCCTTCTGGAATGGCCATCCCGTGGCCTCCTATTCTCCAAAAGTTGGGTCAGAGTTCCCTCTTTTCCAGGAACCCTTTCCAGGCCTGATTTGAATCCCTCTTTGCAGCTGATTCATGTTAATGTCTGCAGTGTCATTTTTACAATATGGGTGTGTTTTATTTTGAAATATTAACTCATTCTAGGAATAGATAAAATTGTGTATGTAGTTCAAAATTCAGAAGATCCCCAAGAGTATTTAGGGAAATCTCCTTCCCATTCCTGACCCCCAGCTACCCCATTCTCCCACCCCACCCCACACATCCCACCCCTTGCCAGGTAACACTAGAGTTTGTTTATTCTTCCAGAGATGCACTGCCACGTGTAAGCATTTCACACAAATAAATTGTTTCCCATTTTTCTCCACAAAGATACACGTTACACACCCTGTTCAGTTTTCTTTTTCTTTTTTTTAAAAAATATGTTTTATTGATTTTTTACAGAGAGGAAGGGAGAGGGACAGAGAGTCAGAAACATCGATGAGAGAGAAACATCGATCAGCTGCCTCCTGCACACTCCCCACTGGGGATGTGCCCGCAACCAAGGTACATGCCCTTGACCGGAATCGAACCTGGGACCCCTCAGTCCGCAGGCCGATGCTCTATCCACTGGACAAACTGGTTAGGGCTGATAAGGGCAGTTTTATTTTTCTTAGAACTGTTTTATGTCAACCACTGAGCCAGGCTGGATGGGCTTTGGGGCAGTTCTTTGTGAGGTCAGTGTGCATGAAATGTCGGTATACAGTCATGAGGACACAGTTGTTATGGACAGTGCTGTGTCGGCACCCAGCAAAAGGACTGACAGCAGTGCGCTGAACCCCTGACACAGCACTTCCGCTGTAGGAATTGATCTTCAGGAAATCATTAAGGATGTGCTCCAAGATTTAACTACCACGATGTTCTCATCAGCATTGCTGATTACTGTGAAATCTCGGAAATAACTAACTTTAACCAGGGAACTGGTAAATACTAGAACGGTAATACGATGGAATCCTACTTTGACCCCCAAAAATCATGTTTAAGAAAAATATTGAATGCCGTGAAAAGTTCCTTACAAGATAGTGGTAAGTGAAAAATAAGAGTTTTCAAATAGATCCAGAGACAAATGGCAAGGGAGGTGGTGGTGGTGGTGGGGGGGGTTAGAGAGCAACCAAAGGACTTGTATGCATGCATATTAGCATAACCAATGGACACAGACATTAGGGCGGTGGGGGCTTGCCTGGGGTGGAAATGGCTGAGGGGGCGTCAATCGGGAAAAAGGAGACATATGTAAAACTTTAAACAATAAAAAAAGAAGAGAAAAATAACAGTTTTCAAAGTAGTGTACATAAATATAAAAATGCACATTTAAACATTTTGTATATGTGACATAGATACTTATATGTGTGTGTATTTGTATTTGTATATAACACAGTGATCTAGAAGAGTATACAACTCGGCATTCAGTTTTTTGGATTGTGGATTTTTATCTTAGTTTATCTTCTTTTTTTTTGTTGTTTCTAATTATCTTTCTACAAGGACCAACTGTTGCTTTTGTAAAGAAAATTTCCACATCTATATTCTATGGTCTGGGATTTATTACTCTAAATAGTTTTTTCCTTTTCTTAACCCCCTCTTTCTTTCTAGGATCAATTAGTGCAGCCTTAATCTTAATTCATTAGGTAGCACTTAATAAATGTTATTCACATAGCATATTTTTATTGAGCATCTACTATGTGCTGTGCCCTATGCCAGGCATTAGGGTAGAACAGTGAATAAGACA
>PVJC01036034.1:0-17943 GCA_004026665.1 Murina feae | reverse complement strand
GAGATGTGCGGGTGGCAGGTGGCAGGTTATGCGGGTACAGGCTGGGCTGAGGAACCCCCAAGTGCACAAATTTTTGTGCACCGGGCCCCTAGTTATTTCATATTAGCATCAGGTATACAGCATAGTGGTTAGTCATTTATATAATTTACAAAGTGATCCCTCCAATAAACATGCTGTTTTATTATTAATTTTGAAGGGTTTGTAAACATCCAGAGTGCCTCAAGTCTCTGATCTTCTGAAAGTGATAAAAAAAAAAAAATGGGGAGGTTCAAAGAAGAATTTGGAATATCTGATAGTTCTAATTTTAAAAACTAGTTTTCCAGTCTCAAAAGCCAAAATTCTAAGTGGAAAATAAGGGATAATTTTAATATCCTTATATATCTATACTTTTAAGTGTGCTTGAGAAAATGGATTGCTTTTATAATTAAAAAAAAAAATTCCAAAAAGAGAATTAAGGGCAACCCTGTAGCAATGAGTGTCTCCACTGCCCATCGCATAACATCTGAATATCATTTTTCATTTAAATGAACCAGAAGTCCTTAAAAAATGTTCTATTCTACTCTGAGTCAGACAATGAAAAGAACAGCTTAGGACATTTTTGTTTCCATTAAGAACTTAATGGAAAATCCAGAATGCTATCAAAGACTATTGGAGTCATGTTGGAAGGACACAGGAGCCAACTGAAAAGAGCTCCCACTAACTGAGATGGGACAAGCTGAGCCTCAAAGAGAATGGCTGTAATGAGTTGAAATAAATATATACAAGCCCAGGAGATCATAACGATTCTCAAAACAAAGAATAAAAAATGAAGTCATCCAGATAGACTATGAATATAAATTGAAAGGCAAAACAATAAAGCTTCTAGAAACTAATTTTTAAAAGTGTTAAACTGCACTACATGAAAACGAAGTACTTCCTAGTTCTGACAACATGGAGAAAGCACACTCCACCCTGTCTCTCACACTGAATGCACCTATACATCCTGGACAGAAAACACACGCAGCAGCTAGCTGAGGACCCCGAAAACTAAAGAGTAGCGGGTAGTTTAGGGAAGAACAGAATTTGAAATACCACCTAATCAGTGGTGAGCTGACCACTTTCTCTTCCTCTGACATCCTCCAGCCAGGACTCAAGAAAAGCCCCAAACCCAGAAGTGGGCATCGGTGTGGACAGAGAGCTCTTAGAGGAGCCCTCAGTTCTACCTGAGGAGTGGCAAAGAGTTCTAACACTCAGAGAAAGCGGTAGAAATTCCTCGTTTTCCTTTTTATGCCCCCTTTTGATCATTTTCTCAAGTCTCATCCCCCTGAATGACTGCAATAGTGGGAGACACGGGCACCTACAAAATTCTCAGGGGAGTGAAACCTACTGCACTGTCTCCTGCCACTGAGTCTGGAGTGTGGATGCAATTGTGGGAGGTACCTAAGAGGGCGGATTAAAGCGCCAGGACATGGAGAACAGAAAGGGGCTTTGGAAAACAGATCCTATGTCGTAGTCGATGAAGTGAGCTCGCCCTTGAGGCACCTAAGAGTCAATGTGATCCTAAGCAGCATGCCAAAATCTCCGAAAAGTGAACTGAGGAATAGAACCAGAGGGAGAGAAGCAAGTACAATGCTTGAAAATTATTTGAAGAAAAAAAATTATTGGAAGAAATAGTATATGAGCCCTGGCTGGTGTGGCTCAATTGACTGAACACAGCCCCATGCACCAAAAGGTTGCTGGTTTGATTCCTGGTCAGACATATGCCCGGGTTTTAGGCTACATCCATAGTAGAAAGCACACAGGAGGCAGCCAATCGATGATTCTCTCTCATCATTAATGTTTCTCTCTCTCTTCCTTTCCCTTCCTCGCTCTTTAAAACCAATAAAATAAATAAATAATAGGCGAGAACTTTGCAAGTGAAAGACAGCTCATAGGTTCCAGTTCAGTGAGTCCTAGCCAGGTTGGCTCAGTGTATAGGCCCGCAGACTGAAGGATCCTGGGTTAGATTCCAGTCAATGACACATCCCTCAGGTGCAGGTTCCCCAGCCCTGGTCAGGGTGCATGCAGGAGACAACCAACTGATGTGTCTTTCTCACGCTGATGTTTCTCTCTCTGTCTCTCCCTTTTCTTTCCCCTCTCTTAAAAAAAAATAAAAATCAATGAAAAAATATCCTTGGGTGAAGATTAATAAAAAAAATTTTTAAAGAATTTCCATGAACCCCAAACAGGATAAACCCAAAGGAATTCAAGCCCAGACGCTTAATAATCAAACTGTGGAAAATTAAAAACAAAGAAAAAAATTTGAAAGGAGTTAGAGAAAAACTGAAGCACTATTTATACCTGAACAATTCAACGGGCTGCATGAAGGTAGGGTGTGCAGCTCTGTGTATTATCTTTCCAGCTGCAATGAAAATCTAAAGCTAGCTCAAAATAAAAAGATAAAGACAATTAAATATTGGCTGGTATGTTGGGGGTAAAAATGAAAGATTTGCTTACATTTAAAGAATAAAACAGGAAACCTCAAAACAAATTTCAAATTTGCAATAGGCTCCCCATACAACATAAAAAAATTCTGCTCTTCGAAGTATTTCAGCAAAAAACTCAGAGCGAGGCCCAGGCCACCAGCCAGCAGGGTGATCCATGGGGGGAGGGGAGCCTCCACAATCACCCCAAAGAGGGAGGCCCAGGCCACCAATCAGCAGGCTGCAGCAGGTGGGCAGGGCCTCTGTCTGTGAGGGGTGCCCGCTAGCAGCCAGAGGGAAGCCTGGGTTCCGGGTGCCAGAAGGAAGCCAGTGCTGGCAGCTGGGGGAAGGAAGGCCTACTTTTGCACGAATTTCGTGCATCGGGCCTCTAGTAAATAATAAAACTACACCAATACTTGTATATTTAAAACTAAAAATTTTTAAAGGAAAAATATATGGGTACAATAAAAAATAATTGTGTTAAGAGTGGTAAAATGCTTTTTAATATATCAGTTCTGTAATTTAAAATATTAACATGAGATAGAATGTTTTTGCAATTTGAGGCAAAGATTAACTTTAACAATAATACCAGATATTGGCAAAGAAAGGTTTAGAAAATGAATAGTGTCCTTCTACTGATGAAAGTATACAGTGGTACTGCCCACCTGTGTAATTTAGGAATATTCTGTTAAAATTTAAAGTACATATATAATTTACCTCAAAAATTCTACTTGTGGGAATCACATCCTCCTCCCTCCACTCTAGAGGTCAGCCACTCTCCTGACTTTTGTAATAATCATTTCCTTGCTTTAATTTTTACCATTTATGCAAATTTCTTATATTACAGTTATAGCATGTTAAACTAATGTAACAAAAAGAATATAATGGCTCAAACACAACAAAAATTTAATTCTCGGCTGGGGGAGAAGTGTGTGTTGTTAGGGGTCAATATTGTTAAGACTCTCAGGCTGACAGTGGCTCTGCCATTCTCAGCACATGACTTCATATATTGCTGTGATGATGCATCCTAACCCACAGAGGAGGGCAAGAGCACTGAGAAGCATGCATGGGAAGCTTTACGAACCAGGTGCAGAAGTGGCACACAACTTCTCCCACACCAGTGAAGAAAACTGAACCACATGTGCATGCCCCACCGCAAAAAAGGTTGGGAAATGAGGTGTAACTGGGCAATCATGTGCCCAACCACAACTCTATTATTATGGAGGAAAGAAAGAACAGATTTCGACGGACAGATAGAACTGCCGCGTATCTCTAAGCCACGTGGCTGAGTTATTATGCCTGTTTTTGAACTTTAAATGAATGGAAACGTGATTCTTTTGTGTCTGGCTTCTTCTGTTTGTGTTTATGTTCTTTGGGAAGAAACTGTCTTAAACATTGTGTACACAGACTATGTACGATACAGAAAGAAAAACTCAAGCTGGGAGTTATGCTACCTCACGCCTTCTAGACTGTGTTTCTTCATACACAAGAAAGGAGTTAAATAAAGAAATTAAGAAAAAAGGAGTTAATGTGTTCTCTTAATCTCCATGGCTGATCATGCCACCCACTCACCTTTAGTCAAATATGTTATTTCCAACTTTTTATATCATGAATCTGTACTGAGCCAGTCGTTCCACTTCCTTTCCCCCCAGCATTCCCTCTTCAGCAAGACCGATAACTAGCATTTATAGAATGGCTGCTTGGAGTACCAGGTACCTTTGATATCTGGCAACCACAGCAACATTAACTAGTTTGAACTTAGGCCCTCCTGACCCTCGTCTTGTTAACACTATATTTTAACTAAACAAATTCACCAAAGACTACACATGAAATATTTAAAGCTGTTTACTAAGCTATTTGCTTCAAAGAAAATACTTCAAAAACAACTTTCTTTCTGTTAAGAGTGGTTGTCTCTGGATTCAAAAGCTTCTTGAAGAAGCAAAGTGATAGGGAAGCATGATGTTTTGTGATGGCTTTAAGGTATGTCCAAAACTGACACCCTTCCCCTCAAACGGTGAGGCCTGATTCCCTTCTCTATAGTGTGGGCTATATTTGTATGCATTTCTGGTAAACAGAAAGTGATAAAATGATGATAGCTCATGAGGGCAGATCATAAAAACCACGGAGGCCTGCGTGTGTGTTTCATCACTGGCGGAAGCTAGCTGCCATGTCATAAAGACACTTGGGCGGATTTATATAGACAGGTCCAAAGAGTGAGGAATTGAGATCTCTTGCAAAGCCAGAGACCTTCTCCAGGTAAGGAACTGAGACCTTCTACCAACAGCCATATGAGTGAGCCATGTTAGGTATGCATCTTCTAGCCCAACTTAAGCCTTCAGATTAATATAGCTTCAACCAATAGAGTGACTACAATATCATGGGACCCAAGCCAAAACCATCCAGCTAAATCTCTCCTGATTTCTGACCCACAGAAACTATGATAATAAATATTTATTATCATTTTAAGTTACTAAGCTTTGAGACAATTTGCTACATAGCCAATTATACTTTATCTATAGATATATATTTACCTTTTATAAATATATATATTGCCTTTTAAAAAATCGTGTGTTTTTAAAACCTCTTGCCCAAACATAATTTACTCATTCAAATTATATTAAAGCATGATTTCATCAAGATTCGGACAAAGGTAAAAAATAATTCTATTAAGTCAGCAAAACAGTTTTTGTTTAAAAGAGCAAAAATAAAAAGGAAAGATATTTTGGGCTAATTCTTCTAAGCCTTTCATTAACCACCACCCCTTGTTTATGTCGTTTAACTATATTAGTTTGTTGGCTTAAAAACAGATTTTAATGAAATACTTTTTAAAAGCTGAAGACAGACAGAGGCATAAATGATCCACCGAAAAGCAGTCAGCATAGTCACAAAGCCAATGACAAGTCTCTTACCACCGTAAAACCGAAGCATGCAGCCGAGGTCGGGGTTTGCTGCCTCCTTCTGTATGCGCACGGGGTCGTCATAGCCCAGCCTGGATAAGTAATCATAAACCATCTGAAGGGGTCGTTCAGTGGCTTCCAGTCTCCTGCTTGCACAATTCAAAAGAAAAAGATTTAGTAACGAATAAAAACGCTTCATCTCATTTTTAAAATCTTTTATTATGTTTTAGTTGTTCGGTTCTTCATCAAGATTTTCTTTAATATCATGAGATACAACTAATCTAAGTGGTACTGGAAGGTTTTGGTCCCTCTGTGGTCTTTGAGGACCCAAAGAGCTTTTGTTTACATGGGGATTGATGTCTACTGAATCAGAAACTAAAATTAAGAATTTCCTGATTTTGTTTATTCGTTTCCTGATTATTTTTTGTTTATGCATTTTTAAGCAACAATAATAAACCAGTGGTGTTAGCATAAATAATATTCTTTGAAAAATATCTTTTCTAAAATGAATCAACTTTGGCCCTGACCAGTTTGACTCAGTGGACAGAGCGTCGGCCTGCGGACTCAAGGGCCCCGGGTTCGATTCCGGTCAAGGGCATGTACCTTGGTTGCTGACACATCCCCAGTGGGGAGTGTGCAGGAGGCAGCTGATCGATGTTTCTCTCTCATCGATGTTTCTAACTCTTTGTCCGTCTCCCTACCTCTCTGTAAAAAAATCAATAAAATATATTTAAAAAAATTTTTTTTTAATAAAATGAATCAACTTTGGAGAAAAGAATAGCACTGTTTCACATTTTTGTAAATTGCTTGTTAAAGAGAAAACAACTAGATTCTCAGATCTGCTTTTAAGTTCAATCTGCTGTGGTAACATGCTGTTTACCCTCTAGAAAACACTTCTGTACATGCATGAGACTGAAAGTAAAAAAGAAAATCAATGTCTTAATATTATTATGGAATAGTTTTGACCTCACAGATCTCTTCAAAGAGTCTCAGGGACTCCTACAGGGTCCATTAAGAACCTCTGGTCCATGGAAGGGCTGATGACGAGCACAGTATCTTCAAATGCTAGCAAAGGCCAAGAAGCAGTGGAATGGGTAATACATAAGTTAAATACCGAGGTTGAAGAACGGACGGCTTCAGCAAGAGGAAGCATAAGGACGCCAATGGCAGCAGCAGCATTTGTAGAGAAATTATGAAAGTGGTATACAACACCCAGTCCCCCAGATCTCTATTAGCTGGCATTATACTTATTGTGATTTTAGAAATACATTAAAAAACTGTATTTTAGATAGAATTATTTTTTAATAAGTCGAAGAACGGGTATGTGACTTGATCAAACAAGGAGGTATGGTGTTGCTACATAAAAGGGAGCATTTGAAATTATTAGTGTTGTTTGAAATTACTCTGGTTTTGAAGATTCCATAGTTATGTGAGAACTAACAATTTTTGAAAGGTACTTGGAAATTTGTGTTAGCATATTAAGTGTCCTTCAGGTTGAATTTTAAAGCTTTTCATGCACTGGAATGCTACTTGGCTTTGTACCAACCCCAGGAGCCACCTCCAGACAGACACAATTGTTCTGCTGTGGGAACTTCAAGAGGGAACTCACTTTCAAAGGCAAAATTGTATAGTTTTAAAAGATATAAATTTGCATAAAATAACTTGCTCTGCTTGCTATAAACCACCATTAAAAACCACAGTGTTTTAATTTGGTACTTAAATGACATTTTTGGAGTTAAAATTATCACTCAAGTAATATATAACTGCATCTTTATTCTATGAAAGAGTGCTGTACTGATTTGCCAAAGTTTTGTAACTTAGTGAAGATATTACCTTCCTTGGATTTGTACTTTATGACTTATATGCTGTATTGTGGGCTGGTTATGTTAACTGAAAAAATAAAGTCATTACCGAAATTTTTCAGCACTCTAAACTTAAACAGAAGAGCAGCTGCTCACTCACATCTTTTAGCATTTCACATTTGTCTAACTTGTAAATTGCCATGTGTCAGAATCATGGTTCTGTAACTGCTAAAACACAACATGCCAGGTTATTTGAATATAATTACTTTTTGAAGTAACTGTGACCACAGAATATCTTTTACATGAAGAGCTGTACATCATTGGAAATTGTCCAAATGATGCCTTGATCTGGGGTACAAATTCCAGGCACCTAATGTTTTTAATAATATGCTGCCTGAAGGGGTGGGGCAGGAAGGGGGGAAGGCATTGGCCTAAAATAAGCACTATATGAATTGCTTTGTGACTTTCATTTATGGGGAATCCTCATTTTGGGAGCCAAAGGGCTATGCATTCAGAAAAACAATCCAGTAAATGTATTTTGTTTCATATTTTGTAGCTGTTAATTATCAACCATTTAAAAATATCTTCAATACTTGCAAAAAAAAACCCTCTGGCCCAAACTTAAAGGTGGCAAAATTATGAGATATAAAAGATTATACTTGGCCATATCTGATTTCACATAAGCTGCACACACAATTAGAGCTGCAGGCTTTGAATTACCTACTATTTTCCATGTACTATGTATTTCCTTCATAGTCACTTCTTCCAAAAAAATGAGGAATAAAATGGCCCAGTAAGTCCCCAGAAATCATTATACTGCATGATCCCGACTGAAAGCTAAAATAAAATCAGAATGTCGAGTAACCATTTTTGGCTCCTGGTAACACGGCATATTTTAAGTCACATAGGCTTAAAATACTTAAAAATATTTAAAAAACAGAATGATCAATATGTATTTTTATAGCCAGAGCTACATCAGTAATAAAAACAAGACAACTCTTTTACAATTCTTTTATAAGAAAACAAATAGTTAGAAATACAGTGGCTAAGAGTATAGGCTCCAAAAGTCAGTTCTGCCACTTAACTACATCCCTGGGACGAGCTGTTTAACCTCATTGTCTTAAATTCCTCATCAGTCCATGGGAATAACAACAGTACCTAACTCATGCAGTTGTTATTACATTTATTTACTTACAAGATATTACATAGTATGTAAAGTACAGTACTTAGAAAAATATCTTGTATGTAGTGGTGTTCAACAGCATATCAACAATATTAAAAAAAATCTTAGGACTGGAATATAATTTTACTTAGAATAAAAGTAGAATATTCCCCACCTGAAAGAAACAAAAAACGGGTATAGGAAAGTCTATGTATACTCAAAAGGTTTTGAAGAACACTAGTTTTAATATCTTAAAAGGACTCTGTTTAGAAAACTTAAGAATTGTATTAATTAGAAGCAACACAATACACCTCCCAATTGTGGCAAAAATATATGAAGGACATCTGTTTTGTGGTTAAAGAACTAGAAAATACTGTTGCCAGTAAGATTTAAGTAACAAATAACTTGAATGCTACAAAGCTGAAGGTAAAGAAATGCATCAAAATGATACCTGAGGAGCCCAGCCACAGTGGCTCAGTGGTTGAGCACTGACCTCTGAACCAGGAGGTCACGGTTCCTTTCCCTATCAGAGCACATGCCCAGGTTCCAGGCTCAATCCCCAGCAGGGAGCGTGCAGGAGGCAGCCAATCAGTGGTTCTCTCTCATCACTGATGTTTCTCTCTCTCTCTCCCTCTCTGAAATCAATACAAATATACTTTTTTAAAAATGGTAACTGAGGAGTGGAAATCATACTGATGAGCACACAAAAAAATAAACTAAACTAAAATAAAATAGAATAGAATAAAACAACCACCTGGGTCCTCCCTTCAGACTTTTATTTTCTATAAACTCACAACTACTACTTGGAGAATGATCAAAGAACTAAAAGCCTACGAAAACCAGTAAATGTTGAATTTAATCAAAACAAAAAATAATCTTTTCAGAATAAACACATCGGTTACAATTAATCTCTAGTCAGATAAAATTCCACCAAGGGCTCTGACAGTAGTAGGCATTTTTGCCATACACTGGTAGAATTCTTCTAAGAAAGATGCATGGTAGTAAACTGTCTCCTGGAAAAGCCAATTAGCCATGTAACATGGAAACTGACTGAGGACTAACTTGAAGACAAAGAGACCAAGGGGTGAAGAGCTACCTCTAACTTCGTGTCAAAGGGAATTAGACTAACTCTGCAGTGCTCCAAAGACTGGGATAGGAAGAAGGAGAAGCTGCTCACAGGTACACGGGTGAGGAAAGGGGAAGAATTCTGGAGCTGTCCACACTGAAACAGACTGCCTCTCAGAATAGCTCACAGAGCTAGGAAGCCATCTGTCACTAATATTTTAAAAGAGACTCCTTAGGAATCACATTGGGCCAGCTCATCTTCAGGGTCTTTTAGAACTCAAGTGTCTATTCCATTTCCAGGGTATCTTCCTAATATAACCCTGCTATTATTTTTGGATACAGAGTTTTATGTATTTAAATGTCAAATTCCAAATAATGATCACATATTCAGGACCAAGAAATAATACTCTCACGTTAAGACTCACTAGCTCAATTTTTCAACTTCTCTCTAGAAAAGCAAGGGAAATGGAAACATCCTAATTCTAATGTTCAAATGATCAAATTTCCTTTCCAAAAAAGGCTCTGTAAATTGATGTATTATAGAACTATACACCTGAAACCTACAGTTTTATTAACCAATGTCATCAAATAAATTCAATAAAAAATAAAATTTTAACAAAGGCTCTGTTGATTTTGAAACCTCTCTATATTATAATTTCTACCTAAAGAAAGTATTTTCCTTGGTGGGAGAAAAAAAAATCAAGAGGATCTTTACATCTGCTATTAATTTAGCATAAATGAGTAAACAAGAAATATTTCAAGAACTGCGAAAACAAGTAAAATGAGAGACTAATTCCATTTACTTATTAAACTCATCTGCTTAAAAAAATAGAGAGTAAGGGGGAGGGAAACGCTGTAATATGCTTACAGATCAATTCTGTGTTTCAAAGTTCCAAAAGTTTAACAGGGTGGTAATTAGCCATTTGTTAAAACTCTCACGTATCAAAGAAAAATTATACACAGTACTGCTAAACAGGTGCAGGAGAGACTAGCGCTGGAATGAAAGGACTGCAACGCTCAGCATTTGAAATACTTTTAACTTGCTTTAAAGAAAGACAGTAAGACTACTGAAAGAGCTTTAGTTTGCTTCTAAAGTTTCTAGGAGCTGTATCCTTCTGAATCTGAATATATATGCATATGGTTATTTCTCAACCAACACAGTAATGCTATCAACACTGGTTTATAGTTCTTAGCCAATAGTAGACAACAGTTATTTTAAATAGTAACCACAATTAAGAGGAGTAAATTTCATTCCAGTATCACTTCACAAGAATTTTTACTTAATGCCCTAACTGATTTGGCTCAATGATTGGAGTATTGGCCCCAGGTCTGAAGGGTGGCAGGTTTGATTCTGGTTAAGGGCACATACCTCAGTTGCAGGCTTGATCCTGGACCCCAACCAGGCCGAGTGTGGGAGGCAACCAATCAATGTGTCTCTCTAGCATCAATGTTTTTCTCTTACTCTCCCTCCCTCTCTCTCTCCCCCTCTCCCTTTCTCTTTCTCTTTCTCCCTCCTCCCCCTCTTTCCCTCCTTACCTCCCCCCTGTCCTTTCCTCCCTTCCCCTCTCTCTAAGAAATCAATGGGAAAATAACCTCAGGTGAGGGTTAACAACAACAAAAATTTTTTATTAATAATAGTGAGAGGCAAAGTTCATATTATTGAAATCCAAAAAAAGGGAGTAATATATTATATCAATGACCCTAACAAAACAGTGCAGCACTCTCAACATCAAATTCAGATTAAAACTCAATCCCTGGCCATCTACAGAGGTAAAATCTGCAAATGTTAACATCAGCAATATAGATAATAAGACAAACAGCAACAATAAGGATACTCCAATGAACGTCTACTCCACGCCTGACACTAGACTGCAAGTGTTTACCTTTCACAAGGCTATGCCTATTTTGCAAAGAAAAATGGGGCTCAGAGAGTCACATAATTAGTACATAATGGTATCAGATAGGTTTCCACCTGTGCTGGCAAACCACATTATTTTACACAGTTAAAATAATTTACACAGAAGACAGTGCAAAGCACTTCATATGTTAACTTATACCAAGGAACCTAAAAACTTGTTTTACATTACTGTATTCCACTAAGTCTAATACACTATCTTTTGAAAAACATGCTATTTTTGTTGTGGCTAGTATGGTTCAGTTGGTTGGAGTATCGTCCCATATACCAAAAGGTTCTGGGTTCAATTTCCAGTCAGTGCACATACCTAGGTCACAGGTTCAATCCCCGTCAGGGCATGTAGGAAAGGTAACCAACTGATGTTCTCTCTTTCATTGATGTTTTTATCTTTTTCTCTCTCTCTCTCTCTCAAATCAATAAGTGGATCCTCGGGTGAGGATTATATACATGCTATTTTTTAATGCATCACTGTTGTACAATAAGGAATTTTAATACTGTTTGTCCCTAGTACCTGGGAGAACGATTCTAAATCCTTGAAATTTCCTGAGTAATGGGAGTGTTTTATTCACGAGCCCCTTGCATCACCCCTGAGTTTATACTAAGAGATATGATGACTCAGGATAGGGGCTGGTCACCAAAAAGACCAATCATGTTATGAGAGGATTTGATTGGAACTAGGAGCCAGCCTGTCTTGGGGGAGGAGTGAGGACTGGAAGTTGAGTTCTAAGCACATGATCATTCAAGTCTACCCAGTCAAAACTGTATCAAAGTTCCATGGAGCTTCCTGGTGAGTGAACGCATTAATGTCCTGGGGTAGTGACATGGGAGTTGGGAAGTAAATTCTACCTTCCGGACCCTTATGTGTCTCTTCATTTGGCTGGATGGGTCCTGATTTGTATCCTTTACACTAAAACTGTAATTGTAAGTGTACGCTGTCTTGCATTCTAAGTCGTTCTGGTGAGTTACTGAACCTGAAGAGACCAAGGCAACCTCCTAACTTGTATCCAGTAGGTCAGAAATGTGGCCAGCATGTGGAGTAAGGGCAATCTTTTTGGGGACTATGCCCTCTAACCTGTGAAGTCTGCAAACTCTGGTGGTTAGTGTCAGAACTGTATTGTAGTAAACTAGATGATACTGTAATAACCATTAATAAAATAAAAGCACTGCCAAGTAAATTATGAACCACCAACAACTCTAAAACATAAGCTGATTTCCTAAGTATCTAATCTAATAAAAGAGTAATATGCAAATTGACCCTCACTCCATTACACAGAAGCCATGCCCACCAGCCAATTAGAGTGGCTGCAAATTAACCCAGCCAAGATGGAGGCAGGCAGCCATGGAGCTAGAGCAAACAGGAGGCTTCCGTTGCCTGCCTAGACTGGCTGGGCCTCTGCTCAAGGCAACAATGTTTCAATTATAGAAGCCATGGAGCTGAAGCAAACTGGAGGCTTCCTTGCCTAACTAGGTCTCTGCTCAAGACAACAAAGTTTCAGTTATAGAAGATAAATAAACCCCAGAAACCTGATTCCAGCCAGCCTCGCTGGGATGTTGGGTCAATGGGAGCTGTGGGCAGCCTGAAAATGGCCCTCGGCCCCTCATCCAGGCTGGCCACACCCCATGGGGTGAGGGGGGCTTGGCCAGCCTGCAACAGCCATCAGCCTCTCACCCAGGCTGGCCAGGCATGTCAGCAGGTGGACATCCCCCAAGGGGTCCCAGACTGCGAGAGGGCACAGGCCGGGCTGAAGGACCCCCCAAGTCCACAAATTTTTGTGCACCGGGCCCCTAGTTAAAATATAAAAGCAAAAAGAATTTAAATAAAAAATAAATGTATAACACATTCTTTTTTTGTTGTTGTTAATCCTCACCCCAGGATATGTTTTCCGTTGACATTTTAAAGAGTGGAAGGGGGCAACCAGGAGAGAAAGAGAAAGAGAAAGAGAAAGAGGAAGAGGAAGAGGAAGAGGAAGAGGAAGAGGAAGAGGAAGAGGAAGAGGAAGAGGAAGAGGAAGAGAAGAGAAGAGAAGAAAGGGGAGAAAGGGGGGGGGGACTTCAATGTGAGAGAGACACATCCATTAGTTGTTTCCAACACTACCTTGAACTAGGGATCGAATCTGAGGTACGTGCTCTTGCCTGGGAATCGAACCTGAGACCCTCCAATATGCCGGCCAACGCTCTAACCACTGACCAATGCTGGCTAGAACTATAAGACAATCTTTTAAAGTTTTAAAACAGTAGAGAAATACAAAGCACAAAACAAAAATAATCTTTTTCCTTCTTCAGTGATAATCCATTCAGTACATATTCTTTTTTCTTTTTTTTTAATCCTCACCAGAGGATATTTTCCCATTGTTTTTAGAGAGTGGAAGAGAGAGGAAAAGAGAGAGAAATACCAGTGTGAGAGAAACACATCCATTGGTTGCTTCCTGCACACATCCTGACCAGGGCCCGGGCCGGGAGGATCCTGCAACTGAAGTACATGTCCTTGATCGGAATCAAATCCAGGACCCTTTGGTCCGTAGTTGGATGCTCCATCCACTGAGCCAAATCAGCTAGGGTAGTATATATTCTTGATACAGTAGGCAGTTAGACATAAGCAGATTAAACAGATTAAGGATAGGCCAGGTACTGAAGGTCACTAGGAAGGAAAGCCCCAAATGCCTAGGAACTGGGAAAACAAGTATTGTTGATGGGACCTCTCCTCCAGGTGACCTTTCCTCCCTAGCAAATCGCTGGTCATGCAATTTAAACCTGACCTTTCATATCACTGGTCATGCATTTGGGACTCTCCCTTAACCTTTCCTCCCCAGCATGTTTGGTATATCTCCTTAGAGGAGGAACAAGGGGCTGGAGAATAGTCTCATATCATTCCCATACAAGCCCTTACACCACCACTTCCTTAAGCCCTCAGGACAATGAGGCTCTGACCTGCAACAAATTATCCTAGGAACAAAGCTTTGGGACAGTCTGTGGTGGTAGGCACTAGACAGACAAAAGCAGAGTAAGGAAGATGGGGCAGGTACAGAAAGCCCTGGGTGCCTAGCAACTGGGAAAACAAGCCCTAGCCAGTTTTACTCAGTGGATAGAGCATTAGCCTGCAAACTGAAGGGTCAGGGCACATGCCTGGGTTGTGGGCTCGATCCCCAGTAGCAGGCATGCAGGAGGCAGCCGATCAATGATTCTCATCATTGGTGTTTCTCCCCACCCCCCCTCTGTCTCCCTCCCCTCCTTCCACTCTGAAATCAATAAAAATAAAAAAAACTGGGAAACCAAGAACTGGCCCCCCAGGGTGACCTTTACTTCCCTAGCATCTCCCTGGCCATGCAGTTAGGACCCTCCCCTGACTTTTCCTCTTCTGGCATGTCGCTATTAGCCCCCTTAGAGGGGACTAGAGAATAGCCCTTAAGCATTAAGCCCCAGGACTTAATTAGGTTCTGACCCACATCAAATACGTGTAAGCCTCAGTTGTGTATTAGCTCCAGACACAGAAAAGCACCAAAATCAGACTAGCAATGCCATGACTGACATCATGACCAATATACATACATACTAGAGGCCCAATGCACAAAATTCATGCATGAGTGGGGTCCCTAGACTGGTCGGCAATCTTCTGATGTGGAAGGGCAGGTCCCAGCTGACCTCTGGGCCCTGCACACATCCCTCTGCCTGAGTCACGGCGCCCAAGTCCCCACGAAGAGATGTGGCGAGCACGTGGGCCGCTGTGGGCTGGGGGCACAGCATGGACCTCTGGGCTGCCCAGCAGCGACACGTGAAAGCCTGGCGGACAGCATGCTCTCTCCCCACCGGCCCCACAGACCGGCCCCGCGTGAACCGATGGGGAGCCTGACCGGCCCCTGCAGTCCCTGCTGCTGCAGCCCTGGCTCACCTGGAAGAGGCCACATGGGTGCACATAGGCTCCCCACAGGCACCCAGTACCTGAGCACAGGGCTTCCCCAGCACGCAAACCCTGGTGTTGGGGGGGGGGGGTAGCAGGGAGAGTGAGAACGAGCTCGGCAGACACCCTGCATTCTCACCGCACCTCTGTCCCCATCACCCCTGCCCCTGGGTAGCCAATGAGAGGTCACAGACACCCTCACACCCCCTACCCTCCCCACCACCCCCACCCTCCCACCACATAACTGACACTCGTAATGTTCTGCGCCTCCCCCTGGTGGTCAGTGCACGTCATAGCAGGCAGTCGAAATCCCGGTCTCCCAGTAGAACTCCCAATTGATTGCCAGAGGGGACAATTTGCATATTAGGCTTTTATTATACAGGACTAGAGGCCCGGTGCACAAAAATTTGTGCACTGGGGGGTGGGGGCATCCCTCAGCCTGGCCTGCTGTACCCTTTTGCAACCTGGGACCCCTCGGGGGGATGTCCACCTTCTGGTTTAGGCCCGATACTGTCTGTGATCGCAGGAGCAGGGGAGAAGCCACCTGTCCGCGATCACAGGCCACAGTCATCTGGAAAAGCCGCCTGCGTGTGATTGCAGGCCGCCCTGCGGAGAAGTTGCCTGTCTGATTGCAGGCGCAAGGGAGAAGCTGCCTGTCTGTGACTGCAGCCAGCCAGAAAAGCTGCCTGCGTGTGATCGCAGGCCGCCCCGTGGAGAAGCCGCCTGCCTGTGATTGCAGGCAGCGGGCTACGCCAGCAGCGACCTGCAATCACTGACAGGCAGCTTCCTAGCTAGCCTCAGGCACTGGAGCCTGTCTTCTCTGTCTGCCCTGCCTTCTGAGTCTCCAACAGGCCTGGAGCGGCCAGAGCTGGAATGCTTGCGTGGTAGTATCCTGGCTCTGGCCTCCACCATCTTTGTTGGGTTAATGTACATATCACTCTGGATTGGCTGGTGGGCATGGCCAGTGGGCGTGGCTTAGCATAGCAGAGTGAGGGCTAATTTGCATGTTTGTCTATTATTGTATAGGATAGTAAACAAAATTTTAGTGATTTGTAAGAGGTCACCCAGCAAGTCACTCACATAAAAGGAAATAGAACTCAGGATCCCAAATTCCTAGGACATTGTTTTCTGATACACATATTATTCTTAGCTTATCTTAAAAGGTAGTCTATCAAATACAGAAATCTTAGTCATTTTGATGACTAAGAATTAAAGCAAATATATCATCATGAGCCAAAGGGCACTCCATTTTATCACATATGATCTTGTTACAATTTCCCAGACAAAAGGCAATGATTACACTAAGCTCCACTGGTGAGTCATTTATCACTCAGGCAGTCCAGTAAAAAAGACTGACCAACTATTACCATGTAAAAAGCAATAGACTGCGAGACAAGACACTGTGTTCCCACCACAGCACCCGCACCAGGCAGCTGTGGGAATGTGCTTACGACCTGCCTCTCCGGGACTCTGTTTCACTTCTACAAAACGAAGGGACGGGGTCTCGGTGACCACCCGTGGGAAAAGGCAGGTCTTTGTTGTGTAAGACAGTCGCACACACTCAGGACATGAAGGCTCTGTGGCCCTTGACCCCCAAATGCTGGTAACTCTCCCCAGTCGTGATAACCAAAAAAACCTACCCCCCTACATACTTCAAAATGTCAGAAAGGGTGGAGGGCGGAAGGGTGTTAGGTGAGGGTAGACTTCCTAGCCCTAGAAAATGATGTCTCCCAGGCTCTCTCTTCAAGTGCTGAAATTCTGCAAATGAGCAATCCTTCCATTTTACTTAGGTGACAGGCCCACGACTGAAAACAGGGCCAAGAGAAGGAAGTCATAGTTGATTTGGAAAACACATGATGCAACTTCAGTCCCAGTAGTCTCATTTCCAGGACCAAGCCCAGGAAAATCAACAATGTAAACATTTATGGGCAAAGATTTAGTTATCACAACAGGAGTTCTAAGAGTCGAATAATGTGAAACAACCTAAATAGGTAACATTTATTGAGCCCTTATTTGATGCCAGACATCACTCTAAGTACTTTACCTCCTTGCTCCTCTAAGTGTAGCACATCACTAAAGAGCCTAATACAAAATTGCAGGCCTCACCCAGACCTACTGAATCAGAATCTGTATTTCAGCAAGCTCCCCAGGTGACACTGCAGTTTCAGAAACACCACTTGAAAAGTATTAATGCATTTAATCTTCATAACATGTATAATTTATCTGCAAGACAACTCTATAATGTAAATATTATCATTCTTCCTTTTACAGGTTAGTAAACTAAGGCACAGAGCATTATGTGCATAGTAACTGTCAGAGCCAGGATCTAAACCCACACACTCTCATTACAAAATCCAAGGTCTATACCATTATTGCATATTATTTCTCAATTTTAAAACAGTATCTCCATAAATGGAATATTCTGTAGCAAATAAAACTGCTTGGCCAGAAAATGCATTTGGTTAGAGCATTGTTCCGAAATGCCAAGGTTGTGGGTTCTATCCCCAGTCAAGGCACATACAGAATCAACCAATGAAAGCATAAATAAGTAGAACAAAAAATCAATGTTTCTGGAGAAACAAGATGGCGGCATAGGGTAGACACCGTATATGCAGCTGTGAACAACTATTTCAGAAAAACCACGAAAAGAACACACGGACACCACTCGCACCCACAGGACGGCTGGCTGAGTGAAAATCCTACAACCAGAGAAGAGTCTGAGACTCAGAGCAGCAGCGGAAGCAAAGTACAGAGGTACGGAGGCGC
>PVJC01036033.1:0-17935 GCA_004026665.1 Murina feae | reverse complement strand
ACCATCTTGAACACCATCACTATCACTGTTATCTTGAAACTTATGCACCAACACAAACACACGTAGCATTGGGTCACTCCCACTAATTTTCATAACCGTGTACACATTTTTGTATACCCCCCTCTTATTTTGTTGTTTATTAATTAATGTGTTCACTTCTTTTTGTTTTCATCCCCCACTTCCAGTCCCACCTTGTCCACAGGCAATTATCTATAACAATAAAAATATAATATACTAATTAGATCAGACATCCTTCTAGACAACCTTCCAGACGAAGCCTAGGCTTAGAGGGAAGCCTGGGTCCCAGGTGCCTGTCAGAGGCTGGAGGGAAGCCTGGGTCCTGGGTGCCAGAGGAAAGCCGGTGCCCGCAGCTGGGGAAGGAAGGCCTACTCTTGCACGAATTTTGTGCACTGGGCCTCTAGTACTATAGTAATGTGTTTAATGTGTATCTTTTAACTTGAAGGTTATCTTTGTAAAAGGTATACTCTTGTTCTATGGGTATGTATTTTAATTCTATGCAAATGATGAGAATGTGGTCTCCTGGGCCAGATAGCCTGATCTTTGTATTTCCCACCAAAATCAGAGAAAAAAAACATGAATCAGTTTAGCTGATTAACCCTGGTTAACCTGGCCCCTTATTATCTCTCACCAGCTGATGTGTGGGCCAGCCTGGGGTCAGTTGCTCAGACCCCAGTAGCCACATAAGTGACCCCTCCAGGCAAAGAACAACTTAATGACATTCCCTGAGTAGGACCTTTGTGGTTAGAAGTCTGAGTCTAATGAAGAGATAGAGGACACATAGTGGGCAAAACAGGGAAGTTGAATGTAAAGAACTCCTGCAATGGCAGCAGAATAACCGTGACATAAGGGAACACAAAGGAAGGACAGACTCAGGAGTTCAGATCTCACAGAGAAAGTGAGGTGCGTGCGCCCACTGGATGGCCAGGCCGAAGCTGATGTGGAACTGCTGGGCAGGCCACGGAGTTCTTCCAGGGGTGCAGCGGATGTGGGTGCCACAGGAGCTTTTGAGCCTGTGCACGAGGTTGCAGGAGAAAGCTGCAGAAAGCTCGTCAGCAGGCCGAGACTGCAAGACCTCAGAGAGGTGGCTGTGGACCACCATCTGACCCCAGCTCCCCGACCGGCCTCACACGGACGGCCTCACACCGACACCTGGATCCCTTCTAAGCTGGAAATAGCAGGAAGCCTTTTCCTCTGGCGTCCCTCCAGCGCCCTCTACTGAGAAAGCTTAGTACTGTGCTTGCTTTAAAGGAGGCTGGCTTAGACGAATTCCGTGGATGCTCACAGAGCAAGACACGGAGCAGGTGTGTTCACTTTAAAACGGCCTTTCCAAGATAGAGGCAAACAAGCACTGATTTGGGGTCAGTGAGAAGCGCTATTTGGGAACCTCTGACTCAGGCAGAAGTCCAAATCCTGTTCTGATTCGAAGACAAAGGCGTTGATGGGAAAGGGAAGGGGGAAATGACGTCACAGGAGGAAGGCATTGCTGTGGGTGCAGATGACATAACACAGGGACGCTGACTCTCAATAATGTTTCTAACTTTCAGCCCAGCAGTCACCACACCTGCTTTCTCGTTATCCTGCAGCAGGTCCTCAGGAGACGAGGTTGCGCAGGTCCAGTCACGGGTTGTCGTGCCTGTTCTAACACCCGAGGTTTGTGAAGTAAGGCGTGCCGGCAGGTCCTCTGGGAGGGCAGCTCCGGCCCCAATGTAACGTGGCTCTGTTTTTCTTACTGTTTACAGGTGTGCTCATTGTCGAGCGGCAACTCACTCCGACGCTCTATCCGCCGAGCCAAACCAGCTAGGGCTGCATTTTATTTTGATGTGCATGTTTTCTTAAAATATATTTTATTGATTTTCTACAGAGAGGAAGGGAGAGAGATAGAGAGTCAGAAACATCCATGAGAGAGAAACGTCAATCAGCTGCCTCCTGCACACCTCCTACTGGGGATGTGCCCGCAACCAAGGTACATGCCCTTGACCGGAATCGAACCTGGGACCTTTCAGTCAGCAGGCCGACGCTCTATCCACTGAGCCAAACCAGTCATGGCATTGATGTGCATGTTTAAAAAGCAACAATTCTTAACTCACTCAGCTGTATTTCCTTGGGGAGTCTCAGATTTTTCTGGTAAAATTTACTAGTGGCTCCATGGCAGGTCTGCTCACACTGGGTGCTCAGTGGGGCGCCCCCTGGACCCCCTCAGAGTCAGACATTCACTCCTCTTCGCCTTGCTGTGGCAACCATCTCCGTGGTAACCCATGCGGCGTGCTCCTTCCACGGAAGTTTCTATTTAACACTTTCTTCCTGAGCAGAGTGCGCTGTGATCAGAACGCCCTCATCTCTCCCAGCAGATCTGGCGTCCGGTCAATTAGCACCTCTCAGCTGGCCATCACCAGAACGCGGGCTGCTGCGCCGTCTGCGCCAGCGATTAGGGGCCGACAGACTGTGTGTGTGTGACCGCATCCCAGCTACGGGGACAGAGAGGTAATTTTCTATCGGGCGCCTTTGGCATGAGCCATGGGCAGCGGGAAGAGGTACCTGTGGGTCAGACAGAGCGTGTACTCCGTGCAGGCTCCAGGTTGGTGCCAAATAAAGCAAAATGAGCTCTTTCTTTTCCTTGTGTGTATGTGATCCAGCGGTCTCACTTTAGTTTCTGTCCCAGTGGACTTCACACACACACACACACACACACAAACACACACACACTCGGAGCAACAAATGAATGGATAAATAAAATGTGTTCACGTACAGTGGAATATTATCCAGCCTTAAGGAAGAAGCCGGCAGGCAGCGTGGCTCAGTGGTTGAGTGGTGATCTATGAACCGGAGGGTCCTGGTTCGATTCCCGATCAGGGCATCTGCCCAGGTTCCGGGCTCGATCCCTGGTGTGGGGCATGCAGGAGGCAGCCAATCAATGATTCTCTCTCATCATGGATGTTTCTCTCTCTCTCTCTCTCCTTCTCCCTTCCTCTCTGAAATGAATAAAAAAAATTTTTTAAAGGAAGGAGATTCTGAAACACGCTACAACAGGGATGCACCTTGACGACATCATGCTGAGTGAAGTAAGCCAGTGGAAAACCATACAACATGTGTGATTCTACTGATCTGAGGAATCCGTAGGAGTCAAGTTCACGGAGACAGAAAGGAGAACAAATGGAGGCACCAGGGGCTGGGGGAGGACGGGGAGTCACTGTTTAGTGGGCGTAGAGTTTGGGAGGATGGACAGTTCTGGATGGAGCACTACAGACTGCATGTGCTCGACACCTCCGAGCTATGTGCTTCAAGATCGTGCAGGTGGTACCTTTTATGTCATGTGTGTTTACCACAAAGTAAAATCAGTCCTGAGGCTGCGGACTGCTGGTTTCAGCAGAAGGAAGAGCGGAGGAGGAGCTCATATTTATCCCTGAAGCTGACGCTTTACCGGCACAACCCAGGCTCTCGGGGTAGCGCCTTATCAAGGGAACGAGGCCCACCCGTTTCTCAGAGACTGCAGCCCGCTCTCACACACAGGCCCTTCTTCCCGTCCTGACGTGGCCTGAGCACAGCCTCGGGCTGGGGCTTGGCCATGGGCTGCCCAAGGACCTCTTTTCAATTTGCACAAAGTCCTGAGCTATCTCAGCCACGTCCATTGTTTCAGTACTAACCCATCCTGATAACTCCCCAGGCTGCATTGGTTTCCTGGGTCTTTCTCCCGAGCACCTGCAGGGGGAGCCACCCTGGCCCAGGAGTCAACTCCACTTGGTTGTTCCATGGGTTTCTCAGCTCAGCAGTGTTCCAGGTGAGAACAGGTTCCTGGCCCCTACACCTGCTTTACCTCCTGGAATTTCTATCTCAAGAGTGCGGTAACATCTTCCATTATGTTGCCCAAGCCAGAAAGTTGGGTGTTTTCTGGCCTCTTTCTGCCCCCATTTCCCACATTCAATCCTTCACCTCCGTGTGCTGTTTCTAGAAGAATCGTTGCATCCATCCAGCTCTCTCCATTTCATAGGAACCCCCTCTTAGAAAGAACCTTCTCCATGCACTCCATGCTACAGCCAGAGCTGTCCATTGAAAATGCAAATATAGTCAAGCCTCGATTTGCTTAAGCCCTTCAAGGCTCCCATGCCTTCCTCAGTACTGTAGGACACCTTCCCCTCCAACGCTCCTCTTACCTCTGGAACGCTTGCCAGTCGTGATGGACTGCTCACCACCCACGGGCATGTGCCCATTGCTGCTCTCCCTCCCCTTGCCTCTAACTCCGAGCTGAGCCTTAGTCCTTAGGTGTGTGCTCTGCCCCTGCCTGGGCAGCCTGCTCCCATCCTTTGTTGACCCAGCCAACTCTTGTCATCCGTTCATCAGGACTGACTTCATCCTCTCTCACAAACGTCCCCAAGCCCCACATGTCATGCTCCCTGCTGGCCTTTTGTAACACAGGCATGCCCTTTACCGAGGCCTCCTTTCAACAACTCCCCTCTAATCCATCAGCTCTGATCTGTCTCCCTGTTTGCTTCACTGCTCTGTAGAGCAGCCTCAGAGGTGTTTAATAAACATTTGTTCAATGAATGAGTAAACGGGGGTTGTGAGAGTTAAATGGGATGCTGCACATGGCCCACACCCAGATCCCCAAAGAGGTTGAGAGTTGCACTTCTTTAGACGCCTCATATAAGCAGGATCATACTGCATTTGTACTTCCGTCTGGCTTCATTCACTCAGCATAATGTCCCCCAGGTTACTAATTCTGTATTGTATACTTAAACAATTTGCTAAGAGGGCCCTAACTGGTTTGGCTCAGTGGATAGAGCGTCGGCCTGCGAACCAAAAGGTCCCAGGTTCAATTCTAGTCAAGGGCATGTACCTTGGTTGCGGGCACATCCCCAGTAGGGAGTGTGCAGGAGGCAGCTGATCGATGTTTCTCTCTCATCAATGTTTATAACTCTCTATCCCTCTCCCTTCCTCTCTGTAAAAAAATCAATAAAATATATTTTAAAAAACTTGCTCAGAGTGCAGAACTTACATTGTGTTCTTATCACGCACAAATAAAGAGAGCAAGAGGAAACTGGGAGGTGCTGGATGTGTTCAGGGCCTGGATTACCATGATGGGTTTGCGGGTGTATATATAACCTCCAGACCATCAAGTAGTATGCATTAACTATATGCAGCTTTTTCTAAGTCAATTTTACTTCAATCAACTGTTTTTTAAAAAATATAAAACAAGTAGATGGTGTTATTCCTATAAGAGCAATGATGCTGAACCTGAGTGTGTGGAGGTCACTGCCACCCATGCAGGAGCTCAGAGGACACAACAAGGGCACAGCAGGGCTGTGCCTGTGAGGGCTGCTGCTCCAGGGAGCTCAGCTGCCCTGAAGAAACGGTTCCGGTTGTAGCTGGATGCAGCTTCCTGTCCCTCATGGGAAATGTTACCTTGTTTTACATCAAAGTGTGCGCAAGCCACTGGGAAGGGGTGTGGTCATCAGAGACGACACTGTCTTGGGCGACCTTTTCACCTTCAGATGGCGCTGGGCCTGTGGGAGGCTGGAGGTCGGGAGGAGGCGGAGGGATGTTTAAAGACATATTTACGTATTTTTAGGACAGGGTTTAAAGACGTCTCCCACTTAGGTTTCTTGTAGGAATAATCCTTTCTGATCCCGGACAGATTGCTTATGTTTTCCCACTCTGCATTCTCTCTTCTGTAAAGTGGGGTGATTTCTCCCATCTCGGAAGGGTGCCCTGCAGATGGGAAGGAATGAGAGGGGGCATTGGCTTGTGCTGGGCACCTTGCTGTGCCCTGTTCACCACGCACCCCGGGCCTGGGGTGTGGAGCCCATGGGGCACAGAGCCCGGGTGGAGCACCTGCTGGGGGGAGCCCTGAGCCTGGTACCTGGCTACCCTGCTCGCGTGGGAACCGGGAAGTGTTCCAGGAAGGGGGGTGTCTCTGCTATCCTCTCCTTTCTGTCCTCTGGGAGCTCAGTCTGCTTCCTCTATTTCTAAGCGCAGTAAGCAAGTTATTTTATTTCCATGAGTTCACTCTCCACCCAGATTGTCATATTTATAATAAATTACAACACGTGTATGTGTGTGTCAGCAGAGAGGAAGGGTGGGCACGGGAAAGGAAGACTGCTAACGTGCTGTTCAGAGTGTCTGCTGGCTGAGCTGAGGAGGGAGCTGCTTCTGCAACAGTCAGGCTTCTTTGATTGACGGGTGTCAGTGAAGTCAGCTAAAATGATAATATGCAGATTTTAGTAACCATGTATTCATTAGTCTAGCCAAGAAGCCCGAATTGATAGCTAAATAAATGTTATGTCAATGATTCTGGAAAAATATTTTATTCTGGAAATTCCTTTTCTTCTGGGCGAAAAGAAAAGAGATGTTCAATAATCCTGTTTCTACTTATTTCCTGAAAATGCTCATCCTTTAGGTCAGTGGTTCTCAACCTTCTGGCCTTTTAAAACAGTTCCTCATGTTGTGACCCAACCATGAAATTATTTTCGTTGCTACTTCATAACTGTAATGTTGCTACTGTTATGAATCGTCATGTAAATATCTGATATGCAGAATGGTCTTAGGCGACCCCTGTGAAAGGGTCATTCGACCCCCAAAGGGGTCGCGACCCACAGGTTGAGAACCGCTGCTTTAGGTTGCCCTCAGAATTACAAATGCGGCTGCACATTTCTCTGCTTTCCTGAATTATGTGACTCTAATACTGAGTATGTTTCTGCTATCCTTGCCGACGTGTTGGGACCAAGGACGTGACTTTGTAACACGGTGACCCAGAGCGTGGGTAAGAGTCCACAGTGGGCCGTGGGCCATCCTCGCTGTGTGAATTAGATGATCTATTATACAGCACATTCATTGCATCCACAGGCATGGAACCAGCTCTTTCCTGACGGCTTTTAACTTGCATCGGAAAACAGTGACTTGTTATAGAGTAGTGAGCCCCGTCTTACAAGCCAAGGCGAGCTTGCGGCCAGCGGGTGGGGGCCGTAATGAATATTTGAAGCCACACTGTTTTCTGTTGGCGCAGCAGCCGTGGTAACGATCCGTCCCTGCCCAGCCCTGCAGGAAGCCCCGTCTGATTCATGGTGCAGGTGTTCTCTGCTCTAGGCTGCTGAGCCTGGCGAATCTGACCGTGGCCGGCTTTGCCCTGTGGGAGGCAGGGCCTCGCCTCGGCGGGCGGTGTTCCCTCCAGCTCATTAGCACGCTGCCTGGACAGGGTCCCCACCTTGCCTGCCAGAAGCAACATGGCCCTTCAGCACAGACACATGCAGGGACAGTGAGGACTTGCCACAGCCCCCGTGGGCTCCTGGGGAAAACAGAGCAAATGAGGCTGGTTTCTGTGTTCGCTGGTTTGCAGGGAGGAAATCTTCTGGTCCCGAGGTGCCTGGTCCGTATGTCAGTGGCCACACGTGCATTTACCTGGCTTGTCTTCAAAGAGCTGCATGGCTAGACGTTGTGTTTGTCCCAGGGAGTTTCTGCGGGATGTAGGTTACATTTCCACAGCAAAGCGCTGGCCCATGGAGAGAATCCGCTAGCTCTGAGTCAAGGTACTTGGCACCTCAGGGAGGCGAGAATAATTTAGTTAGTGACCTGGGGACTGGTTTAGCAGATGGGAAGAACATTACTATGTAAACAGGAATACATTTGAGTGTTTTTAAAAAACATATTTTCATTGATTTCAGAGAGGAAGGGAGAGGGTGGGCAGAGAGAGAGAGAGAGAGAGAAAGAGAGAGAAACATCAATGATGAGAGTGAATCATTGACTGGCTGCCTCCTGCACACCCCACACTGGGGATGGAGCCCACAATCCAGGCAAGTGCCCTGACCAGGAATCAAACCGTGACCTTCTGGTTCATAGGTCGAGGCTCAACCACTGTGCCATGCTGGTGGGGCTGCCTAGCATCTTCATGCAGCATGTACTCCCCACTCACTAATCTCTTAGTAGCTGTCTCTGTTATCATTATTTATCACTAAAGGCCCAGTGCACAAAAATTTGTGCACTCAGGAGGGTCCCTCAGCCCAGCCTGTGCCCTCTCACTGTCTGGGACCCCTCAGGGTATGTCCACCTGCTGGCTTAGGCCTGCTCTCCAGGGGATCAGGCCTAAGCTGGCAGTCAGACATCCCTTTGGCAGCCTGGGAGCCCTTGAGGGATGTCCACTTGCCAGCAGGGAGCAGGCATAAACTGCAGTCGGACATCCTTAGTGTTGCTGAGGAGGCGGAAGAGGTTCCCACCATCATCGCTGCGCTAGCAGCTGGCAGCCTGGCTTGTGGCTGAGCAGAGCTCCCCCTGTGGGAGCACCCTGACCACCAGGGGGCAGCTCCTGCATTGAGCATCTCCCCCCTGGTGGTCAGTGTGTGTCATATTGACCAGTCATTCCCAGTTGTTCTGCTGTTAGGGTCATTTGCATATTATCCTTTTATTATATAGGATTCCTCTGTTAATCCAGATTCATGGTTATATGACATGTTGGATTCAAGAGGAATACGGACAGATGTATCTATTGCAGTCATTGCTCTTAGTTTTGGGGAGATATCCCCTCCCGCCGGAATCTAGATTCAGCCATCTCCTGGAAAGAGTCCCCTGAATCAGGGGAACACAGATAAGACAATTGCTTTTCATTGACCTATTCTCATCTAGTCTTCTCTTTAAGGGAAGATAACCTGTAAGGTAGAATTGTCCCCCAAGGTAGCAGCTGGGGCAGGAATCCTCTGAGGTTAAAAGAGCAGTGAGAGTTTGCAGGGGGCTTTACGATGACAATGTGTGCTCACAGCCTACCTGTTGTGGTCTTCGACTGGGAAGAAAGGGGTTAAAGTTCTGCCTCACCTCCATTCTCTCACTCACCGTGAATAGGTCTAAGCAGTTACCATCTTGTCCATGTGCATGTGGCTGTGCCCTTCGGTCAGAGCACTCCCTCCTGGGGATAGTGAACAACGGGAACTTCCTGGGTCAGCCCTGAGCATCTGATGGCCTCTGAATGGGATGGCATGTTGTTACAGCAGGGGCAGCAGGAGGGTTGGGATTATGTTCCCATTAACCTCTCTCCTCTCCACTCCCACACTCAGGAAGGCTGTCGCAGCTGCTGGGGAAGTCTGCCCTGTGGAGCGGGGTCTCCTCCAAGCACCACTGGGCTTTCCTGAGGAACCCACAGGCACACGATTCACGGTTTCAAAGAGACTGTCTCTTGCCTGTCAAATGGTTCTGGCTTAACCCTTCGCACTGTGCCTTGTGAATGTTTTCATGCCTCTATTTGTTCAGACGATTGGTGGTCTAACAAGTATGATCAGGACCCAGAAGGTAATGCATCACTTCACCTGGAAAACACACCAGTTCTTTTCTCATTATAGCGACTGCAGCAGCACATGCAGCCAGGTCTTGTTGACACCCTTTATGCAAGTCTTCATGGATGCTGAGTGGGTGGGTGGGTGTTAGGAGATTTCAGAGCCAGACATGAGCCATATTTCCTGGGGGAGATGTTGGAGGTACCTTGCTGGAGGTATGATGCTCCCACCAGGATAAAAGCCAGGGGAATTATACAAACTACTAGGCACAAATGCTCTGATAGACCTCAAGTTTTCATAAGCCTCTCTGAGTCATCTTCACATGGTTGTTCTTGGCATATGGTGGGCACTGAGAAATGGCAGCTATTATAGATGCGTGGAGAGTGTGAAATGGTCAAAATGTAAACAACGGATTTGAAAAAGAAAAGGGAAATGGGAATGTTAATCTGCAAACTGAAGACTGAAACCCATATTATCTGACATTTTTCTCATTCTACCACAGGTCCTTGGCACTGGGCAGTCCAATAACCAAAAGCTCATCACAGTACCCCTTGAATAATAAAGGTTAATGATAGGTAATCCTTGCCTTTCACTTGCAATCCTGGGCTTTAGTAGAACTAACATGTTGGGGAAATGTAGTAACAAAACAAGTATCCACAAAACTGTCACAAAAACCAGATCATAACTATAGTCTCTACAGGGTTCTAGAGTTCATGGTGTAGGTGTTAGAGACACTAGTCAGGGCAATAGATGCTACTGGGATGTGCAGGAGACATGAGAGTTCACAGGCAATTCTTTATCTAAGCTTGGCTCCCAGCTTCTTACCAAGCCATGGCTTCTATTCTAGCTTGTCAGATTCTACCTACTACTACTACCAAAAATGTTCTCACCTGTGCCCTTGGAAATCTCTATTTCTGATTCTGGTGGGTTGAATAATAGCCCCTCAAGATGTCCACCTCCTACTCTCTGGAACCCTTCCTATTACCTTACATGACCTTAATTTGTGGAAATCTTTAAGTTAAGGATCTTGAGATGGGGAGAGCATTCTGGTTTATCTGGTTTATCTAAGTGCAGTGACAAGTGTTCTTATGAAAGAGAAGCAAAGGAAGATTTGAGTAAGAATAGGAGAAGGCCATGTGACCGTGGAGGGAAAGATTAGAGTGATGTGGCCACAGGCCAAGGAATGCTGGCAGCCACCCGAAGCTGGAAGAGGCAAGAAATAGATTCTCCTCAAAGACTCCAGAAGGGCCACAGCCATGCTAACACCTTGATTTCAGCCCAGTGATGCTGAGTCTAGACTTCTGATTTCCAGACCAGTGAGAAAATGCATTTCTGTTGTTTAAAGCCACCATGTTTTGGTAATGTGTTATAGCAAACACAGGAGGCTAATATTTTGACTAACGTGAAGTTGAAGGACATAGGACATATTTTTTTTCTTTTTTTACATTACATACTTTCCATTTACTTATTCTGTAAAACATGAATTGCGAGTCACCACATACATATACAAAGTATGGGCTAGGTGTGGAGAGGCATAAAATGTATAAAATAAATAATATACTAAATTATATTAAATTTCTAATATTTGACCATTTGTCCTACAAAGTGGCAGGTTCATAAAGTTCAATGCAACACTTCCTCACTAAGCTTGTTTGGAAGGTTTTCTATAATAATCTATAATAATAAAAGTACAATATGTTAATTAGACCAGACATTCTTCTGGATGACCTTCCAAATCAAGCTGCAGTGGTAGGGGCTGAGGCAGAGGCAGCCACCATGGTGTACAGGAACTGAGCCCCTTACATGAATTTTGTGCATCAGGCCTCTAATCTAATCTAATAAAAGAGTAATATGCAAATTGACCGCCACTGAGACACCTAAGCCATGCCTACCAGCCAGCCACACCCACCAGCCAATCAGAGAAGTTGTATGCAAATTAACCCAGCAAAGATGGAGGCTGGCAGTCACGGAGCTAGAGCAAGCAGGAGGCTTCTGTTGCAATTGCCTGCCTAGGCCGGCTGGGCCTCTGCTCAAGCAACAACGTTTCAATTATAGAATCCACGGAGCTGAAGCAAACAGGAGGCTTCGATGCCATCCTAGGCCTCCGCTCAAGGTAACAAAGTTTCAATTATAGAAGATAAATAAACCCCAGAAACCTGATTCCAGCCAGCCTCGCTGGGATGCTGGGTCAATGGGAGCTGTGGCCAACCTAAAAATGGCCCTCAGTCCCTCACCCAGGCTGGCCAGGCGCGCCAGCAGGTGGACATCCCCCGAGGGGTCCCAGACCACGAGAGGGCACAGGCCGGGCTGAGGGACCCCCCTGAGTGCACAAATTTTTGTGCACCGGGCCCCTAGTGTATATATATATATTTAAAAGCCACGAAAATCTCTCACTTTGTATATTCGCATTTACTGTGACTTTGACATTCTTCCCACCAAGAATTGGGGGTGTTGCTATTTCCTCTCTTGAATATATGCAGAAATGATCCCACATGCCTCCCAAGACTAGGCCATCAAAGGCAGCACTGCTGCCTCCTGGTTCTCTTAGACACTCACCTTTGGAAACCCGAGCCAGCTTTTAAGAAGTCTGAGGCTGCTATGCCCTGAGGATGTCCAAGCCACACGGAGAAATCACATGTAGGTGCTTTGGCCAACATCTCCAGCTGAAGTCCCAGTTGACCATCAGCACCATCTTCCAGACATGTGCGTGAAGATGTTTCTGGTATTGTGGGAGGAATTATTGGGAAAGGCTGCTTTACCGACTGCCTTGTGTTGCCTTTAGCCACAGAGAAGTGGGCTCCATTAATGAGGACCTTGGCAGGCTGGAGCATTGCTGTGAGAAGAAATGGAACACTTCTAATTACTTCTGAGAACCAAACCATCATAAAGCTAATTTCTCCTTAACTCCATCATCTCAAAACCTGAGGCTCTCTCATGATTCCAAATTTACCCGATGCTAGACATCTATACCTATCTATGTACCTATGTATTTTTATGTGTCTATCTATCCTGGATCTATTAATTTTCAATAAAGAGGTTCAAATTAGATTTGATAGAATCCTATTCTAGTCTGGATAGGCTAATTTTAAAAACAAATCACTCCCTCATCCCAGTAGCTCAACATGGGTTTATTTCTTGATCACATGAGTCTGATGTGGTCAGACGGCTTTCTTGGGTGGTTCACTTCCAAATGCTAGCTGAAGAATCCAGGTTTCCTTCATCGGGGGGCTCTGCCACCATAGAGTCCTTCACGTTCGGCACTGTGGTTGAGAGAATGAGAGCATGGACAGTCACGTGGGATGCTTTAGGGGCTGGGTGGAAGTGGCATTGCTCTTACATCCATTGACCAGAGCCTAGTGGGATGGTCCCACTGAAAATGTAGCTATTCCTTGGAGACACATAGGGCTTGGGTCTGTGTCTAGCTGGTCTCTGGCACTCACCATTAAGGAAGATTTTATGTCATCGAGGACTGTCAGTTACGTAGGTGATTCCCACAACGTCACATGTGTGCTGTTGTTTTGTTCCTCTAGGGCAGAGCTGCGGTCATAACACTCCTAAGATCCTAGGACAGTGTCATCATTACTGTGCGGGAAGCGCATCTTTCTCTACCTTCCTCCTTATACCAGCCCCCTTTTCTCCCTCCCTCTCTCATTGCGTCCCCTCCAATGTGTTTATTGAATGTTCTTGAATATTCACGCATCTGACAGAATAAGGAACGTATGACGCAAAGTTTCCACGTCTCCAAATATTTCCCAACTCTGGATATCACTCGCTATGTTTGTAAAGTGATCTCTCACTGTCGTTTTATTGGTGTTATGTTGAGCATTAATGATTTAGATATCTACTTATCCATAGCCTTCTGTAATTGGTTATTTATGTTTTTATAGGTTTTCAATTTTCTCTAGGGTTTTTGCCTTTTACCCATTGATTTACAAGACTCATTGTATATTCTAGATATTAATATGCTGTTGATTTTTGATTTGGCAAATATCTTCTCTTAGTTTGCCATCTCTCTAGTAATTATCTGTGGTGTTTCCCCAAAAAAAAGCCTTACTTTTCTTTAAAAAAATTTTTTTAATTGATTTTTTTTATAGAGAGGAAGAGAGAGGGATAGAGAGTTAGAAACATCGGTGAGAGAGAAACATTGATTAGCTGCCTCTTGCACACCCCCTACTGAGGATGTGCCAGCAACCACGGTACATGCCCTTGACCGGAATCAAACCCGGGACCTTTCAGTCCGCAGGCCGATGCTCTATCCACCGAGACAAACCGGTTAGGACAAGCCTTACTTTAAAAAAAATATATATTTTTTATTGATTTCAGAGAGGGAGGTGAAGGAGAGACAGAGACACATTAATGACGATGACGAGAGAGAATCACGGATCATTGTTTCCTGCACACCCCTGCTGAGGATCAAGCCCACAACCCTTGGTTCATAGGTTGATGCTCTGTCATTGATCCATGCTAGCCAGGCAAAAAGCCTTGATTTTGTTGCAACCAAATTGATCCATTAGCCAATTATTTCATGGTTTGTTCTTTTGGTTCTTGTTTAAAACATCTTGTGCTAATTTTGAGTCATGAAGACATAGTCCTACATCTTTGCAATTATGGTTAACATTTAGATTTTAAACAGTTGGAAGTTTAAATCTTTATATGGTATTAGCTGGGAATGCAGCTTTACTTTTCGCCATAGTTGATTTCTCACAAGTCATCTACTAAGTTGCTGATTCCACCGTTGCTCCATGATGCTGTCTTTACATAAAATTAGTGTGGGGCTGCCTCTGAGCTCCTACACATGGTCCATTCGTTTATTTGTTCAACTCTGTGAAAGAGCCAAATCACTTTTACTACAGTAGTTTTCTCACGTTCATCCTGATCTCATCTTTATTCTTCATTTTCAAGATCCATTTAGCTATTTGTGGACCTTTATTCCTTTATATACATTTAAAATTATGTTGAATTTGTAAAAAATCCAACTGGAGTATTGATTTGGATTGCATTGAATATATAGATTCATTTAGGGAGGACTGGTATATCTACCACATCAGGCATACTATATTATATAATTTATACCATGAACATGGCATAAATCTCTATTTATTTAGATGATTAATATCCACTAATAATTACATTTTTTTCATAAAGGTATCACATACTCGCTTTTAGACTAATTGTTTTTAAAGCACAGATATTAGTTGTAACAAATTTAATTGAGGCTGCATTCTTGAGGGCGGCTTCCACATTCCATGACGAGAGTCTTAGACACATGCCTCCTCGGCCAGAGTTGGCGTGCCCTTCTCGTAGTTCCTACCCTCCTCTTAGAAGGAAATCTGCAGGAACTGAAAGGAGCGCCAATTAATTAAAATAAATGAACTGCACCCTGGGGATATGATTAAGGCATGAACTCTGCCTGAGTAGAAACATTCCAGCTAAAGAGTCTTCACCAGCATTTACTCACCAGGGAGCCCTGCACCCTTTGTTTTGCTAATCAAACACATGCTTTCGGGAGTGAGGAAGCTGGGAATGAGTGTTTTTTTGGGGGGATAGACTTAAGGGCTCCTTGAGCTTCTCCATCGTAACTTTTGCAATAGAGAAAGAAGGATGTACGCCCTTAGTGTGTCTAAGCATCCAGACGAGGGTGGTCTGAGCCCAGTGCAAACTTTATGTTGATGTCCTGTGCTTCAACAGTAAGATTTTATTCAGAATTTTAAATCATCTTCTTCAAAATATGTTGATGGCATTTTTTCTAGGCAGATCATGGCATGAAGTAAAATGGACTTTCTAGGAGGCCGTGCTGGTCTTAACCTGTGACTTCGTGGACCGCCAATCCCAGGGGCCAGTTTGAGGAGAATGATTCCATGAATTTTTGTTCTACTTTGCTTAGGGATTGTTACGGGCTGAATTGTGTCCCCCCAAAAATTCATGTGTTAAAGCTCCGATCCCTGGTGTTGCAGAATGGGACTGTGTTTGGAGGTAGGACTTTTAAAGAAGTGATTACATTAAAATGAGGTCATTAAGGCAGCCTTATTCAATTAGCCTGGTGTCCTAGTGAGAGGAGATTGGGACACAGGGAGAAGACAGCCATCTACACATCTCAGGAGGAATCAATGCTGCCTAAACCTTGATCTTGGGCTTCTAGCCTCTAGACTGTGAGAGAATCATTTCTGTTGCTTAAGCCACCAGTCTTGTAGTTTAGATTTCTAAGAAGATATTTTTGCAACCTAGTTCCCTACTTGCCCTCGGCTCTTCTACAAACTATTGGGTTCTTGGAATTAAAGACCAGGAGGAGTTGTGCATGGGCCAGAGGAAGGAAGAAGAAAGTATGAGGGAAACTAGGTAGTTTAGGGTGTGCTACCTACCAGTTGATGGGAAGACAGGAACTCTCTCTAGAGGTGAAGTGGTGACTTTCTAGAGAATTCTGAGGAAAGTAGGTCACTGGTCAAACATGATCACAATACTAGGATTAGAACAGTAAATGAGAAGGGGCATTCCGTCAGGGTCAGGGCCTGAGTGGTGGACTGGGCTCAAAGGTGTTCAACCCCCGGAGAAGGGGGCAGGGACAGAACAGAGTTTGGGTCATAGTTGGAGTCTAACCCAAGAGTACGGTTGGCTAAGGAAGATCCGTGAAAGATAGATTTCCCTGCAGGAACAAAGCAATAACTCAAGAAGAGCTCGGGTGCAAGTTGTGGGGAGCCTGACCAGGGCATCTATGACCTGGAAATCGGGGACCCAATTCTATGGAAACCTGGCTCAAGGTGGGGCATGGCGATAAGAACTTAAGACATAAGAGCAAGCAGTGTGTTTGCTCAGTGCTCATGTTTAGGCAATAACTTTTAGGAGGCCTTCCCTGGATTCAGGCACTGGGGCAAGTGCTAGAAGATAAATTAGCTTGTTTCCAGTCTCATCAGCTACTGAGCCGGGACTTCCTCACCTTCCTTTCACTAGACACAGAATAATCCTGGAAGCTTGAGCTGGGATCTAGCCTAGAGGTAGGGGACGAGGGGCCAGCTTTTGGAAGTTAAAGGATGAGTGTAAGAACAACATCCAGGCACTTCGAGGAGGGACTTAGCCACAGTTTTGGGGTGAACTTCATGCTGAGGACAAGGAGCTTGAAGCTCTTTCAATGTGGACCCTGTGACTTGACATGTGGAATCTGTCTATAGGGAGAGGGAGGTTGGCAGTTAGTAATATTACCATACCCAAAGCTGTAAGATTTGAAAACAAACAATTATTTTAGCAGAAAATGAGAGACCAGCTTCAAGTATTCTTGTTAAGGACTTGTTTCTAAACAGCTGAATAATTACTGTCATCTATTTAAGATTTCCAGATGGTTTCTAAATTTTTCTGCTTTCTTCAAAATTTCTCAGCCTTTTTACACTTGTCTCAAAGATTGCTATAACATTTCTAATTGGATCATTGCATTTACAGCAAACATTTCTTCAAGACCTGCTTGCTAAATGCTGCGGAGGGAGATGCATGAAAACTTCAAGGGCTATTTTAAGAAGAGGTAGCAATTTGTACAATTTTATATTACCAGTGTTCTAGCCCCCATTATACACACTATTAAGTAAATATTGGCCAAGCAAATACAAATTTGATAAGTTGTCTAATTCTGGATAAAATGAAAAATTTCATAATATTTTTCATAAAAATTGTATTTTAATTGGACTTTATTGTTTGTTTGTTTGTCTGTTTATTTATTTGAGAGACTTTTTCCGACATTTATTCAAAAGTTCCCAAACCAGAGTGGCTAGAAAATCTCCCTCCCATCCGGTCGACTTTACAACACAGAATAGTAACACACTGTGCTTTCTGGCCCTGCAGGAGCACCACGAGTTTTCCTAGTCTTTTGCAGGAAGATGAAGTCTTTTTTGAAAATTCTCTAGTTTCTGATTTTTCCACACCAGAGTGGCCCCCACCCTCATGATGGTGGCGTGTTGCATGTATTTGTCATGAATGCTATGTTTCGGGTCCCTGGATTCCATGAATCAAATTGCACGAGTTCTGCATTTTAAAATGCAAAGCTTGGTTGTGAATATGCTGCTACATGCCACGTACATGCCACTTGTCTCTAGCTACAAAGTGCACGAAGGGGCTGTAGCTTGTGAGCGTGGAGCTGCAGTGGGGTGTGCTCTGCCTTAGTGAGCACCATCGCTTGGGCCTGCCACTGCGGGTTCACGAAAGGCTCAGCGTCGCCCTACGGCCAGGGCAAGGTGCTAGGATCCCGTCTGGAGGCCAGCCGGGCGTGGGCGAGGCTGACGTCTGGCCGCTGAGGGTTCTGGAAGCACTTGCTGAGTGTGTGGTGAGCACCTGTGTTCCATGGGACCTATAGCTTCTGGCTAATCATGGCTTTAGCCTAATTTTTAGGCTGCTGCAAGCTGTGACCTTGACCGATAACAAGTACGCGTTGTTGTATAAGATGTGAATTTACCAGAACCTTGCCAAATATCTCACAATCCTGTTTGCTCCTGGATTAAAAAAAGAAAAGAAGAAAAAAAAGATAGCCCCTCTGTCTAAAAAAAAAACACACACACAGACACACAAAAGAAATCCCCAATATTTTGGGATTGTACACTAAATTTAGAATTTAAAATAAAGACTGCATTGAAGGAATTCATTGAGCGATGGTTTGATGATTTATTTTTTCTCTTTGATATATAATACTT
>PVJC01036032.1:0-17931 GCA_004026665.1 Murina feae | reverse complement strand
TGTTTGATGTTGCTCTGCCTCTGAGTCTATTTTTGTTCACCAGTTTATAATGGTTATTATTATCCATAGATGAGTGAGGACATGTGGTATTTTTCTTTCATTGACTGGCTTATTTCACTTAGGATTATGTTCTCCAGCTCCATCCATACTCCTGCAAATGCTAAGAACTCCTTCCTTTTTACAGCAGCATAGTATTCCAATTACTCATTTTTTAAAAATATATTTTATTGATTTTTTACTGAGAGGAAGGGAGAGGGATAGAGAGTCAGAAGCATCAATGAGATAGAAACATCAATCAGCTGCCTCCTGCACACCCCCCACTGGAGATGTGCCCACAACCGAGGTACATGCCCTTGACCGGAATCTAACTTGGGACCCTTCAGTCCGCAGGCCAATGCTCTATCCACTGAGCCAAACCGGTTAGGGCACAATTATTCATTTAACACAGAAGAGCTGAACCTACTTTCTTACAGCAGCTGTACATTTTTGTTGTAGTTAATCCTCACCCAAGGATATTTTTCCATTGATTTTGTTTTTTAGAGAAAGAGGGAGGGAGGGAAGAAGGGAGAGAAACATCAATATGAAAAAGGCACATATATTGGTTACCTCCCATAGGCTTACCAACAGGGCCAGGGATCACAACCTAGGTGCCTTGACTGGGAATTGAACCCAAGATCTTTTGGTGTACTAGCCCACATTCTAACCGCTTAGATACACCAGCCAGGGTGGCAGATGTACTTTCTATAGTCAGGTTGGCAATTACTCCAGGTTCAAGATTTAGAAACAAAGAAGTTGTGCACATTCTCATGATTTTGCAGCTGAGAAAAACAGTGAAAGACTGAATTGGGAATATAAGCCAAACTGTTTACAGCAGTTACAGACTAATAGCAATAAATCAGATTCCTTCTCTATTTGTGACCATGAAGGCCTTGATATTACAGTGTGACTACAAGTTTAGCAGTCATAACTTAATAATAATTTTGATTTTATATAGTTTCTTATTTTGATTGATTTCAGAGAGAAAGGGAGAGGGAGAGATGGAAGCATCAATGAGAGAAAATCATCAATCAGCTGCCTCCTGCACACCCTCCACTGGATCAAGCCTGAAACCCAGGCATGTCCTGACCGGGTATTGAACCACGGCCTCCTGGTTCACATGGTACTCTGAACCACTTAGCCACACCAGCTTGGCATAGAGTTTTAATGTAGCATTTGCCCATAATCTGTCAACGTAAGCAAACCCCATATGACTGAAGACTTTAGCCAGTAGCATCACATTGCAGACAATGACATACTGTCTAAACATTCACAGCCTAGCTAAGAATATATTCCCGTTTTAACACTTACACCAATGTCCATTACAGTTTCCTATAATCATGACTAAAATGTACATCTGTAGCTAAATATTTTAAACACAGTTTTAATTTACCTTTTCTTCCATGATGTGCAAAAATAGTCCCTCTTGGTTTTAACCTGGCACCCACTCTACTGATACAATCTCACATCTCGCCCTTAGCCTTGTTTCCTTGCCAGGAAAATTGCATCCCCGAGAGCTTCGTGGTCACCGGTAAGTTTAGAAAAACAAGGTTCACTGTAAGAGGAGACAGCAGCCAGGGTGTCCTCACACTGCCTGGGAACCCTGCACGGCCACAGAGCGCTGCCTTCCCTGCCCCAGGCTTTCAGCAGAGCCGGGTCATAGACTCCTCACTCTAGGTCTCCATCTGGGACCACCTGCCTCAAGAAAGCTGGGCAGGATGTGGTTTGGCTTAGACAACCTCTCAGCTTACATGTGCAGGCAAGCCCACTTTGTTTTTCACACAGACTTCCAGGCACAGGATATCGCCTCTTGGTTTTCTTGAGAAAAACCTGGTGGTCCCAGAGGAAGTATGGCAACAAATGAAACACTCCTTCCTCCGTGACAAGCAAAACAGGCGGTGATGAGCTAAAATGGGCTGACTTCAAGCACCTCATTCCACAAATCAGTTTGAGTACACAAAACACAAGAATCTGTTCTTGTATTGTTATTCATTAATAACTGTATTATTTTCCATAGAGAAAACTGTTACCCTTCTTTTGCCCCACCCTGCGCATATAAGTGTGTGGCTTTTGAGTTAACACGTATTGTGATCACACAGTAAAGGGACATTTTCACCTTCCCTCTCCCTGAACTTCTCTCCACACTTTCTTGTCTAATCTTCCTCAGTAGTAGAAAGATGATGAAATGTACCTGTGATCCCAAGGGGCGAGGGGTGGGGGGTGGGGTAGGGTATGTTAGTTCAAATCTCTTCATGAGTCAAGAAACTAAAATGAAACAAAATGTCTCCTGGGCAGCCCTTGAGGTGTGATGACCACATGTCACATCCTTCAGGACAGAATTTGTGCCTTCATGATGTGCCTCTGCTTGCTTTCTAGCTGAGGTCACACTCCTTCCAGGCAGACTCCCACTAGTCACTCTCCTGGGGGGTGGGCGAAGAGGAGTGCAAGTGCCTGGCCATCTGTCCCTTTCTGTCTCTTCTGTCCTACAGGCTGGCTGGGACTAGAGTATCACAGCTTGAGGCTCTCCCTGTCCCACCCCCACTCTTTCATCTCCATGGGTGTCATCCCCCTCCACAAATAAACCTTCTGCACTCCTACCTCCAATTCAGCACCCACTGCCCACAGCACCCAACTGACAAACACTGTATCTGTTTTTGCCAGTCTCTCAGAGTGACTTAATACTTATATCAGTAGCTGATATTTGTTGGCTGAGTAAATGTATCAAATGCCTTGAGTTGCCCTTCACACGTGATCTCATGCATACTCTCAACTCTCAAGCACAGTAGCTAAGAGATATACCATTGTTGTTCTATTCCCTGTTTTCAGAGGAGGAAATGAGTAGAAGCCCAGAGGAATTAAATAATTTCCCTCAAGGTCTCAGAGCTCAAACACCTAGACTCAAGCTTCTGGGATCACTGGGTACCACTGTTCCCAGTCCAACCCTGATTGAGTCCCAGAAGGTCCTGCAACCCAGGAGCTTGGCACAGGCCTCAGGAAAGACATGCTGAATGCAACAGGCCTGGTCAGGTTCACAGGCCACAGAAAAAAAGGTTGAACTTTCTATTGGTAGAAAGATAAGGGCACAACAAGTTTTCTTCCAGCACACAGTGTGTATGTTGTGGGGAAGGGTGAAGACGGAATTTTCAAACGTATCCATGCTACAGATGTTTGTACATTTATTTCTCCACCTTCACCCTGGAAAAGCAATTTAATGGTAGCTAAAATGAAGATATTACTTTAAAAGGGCCATCATCAAGTAAAATTTAATGGATAGGATGAAAATATAAAAAGTTATTGTGCAACTTATTCACAAACTTTTATTCCAAAAATTACCATTTCAAACAACTACCATTTACTCCACTTCATATCTATCTATCTATCTATCTATCTATCTATCTATCTATCTATCTATCTCTTCTTACCTAATAATAGACAAACATGTAAATTGACCATCCCTTCACTATGCTCACCAGCCAACCAAGAGAGTATGGAAATTAACCCAGCAAAGATGGCAGTTAATTTGCATATGTAGGCACAAAGCAGAGGAGCAGTAGTGGCTAAGACTGAAGGTTCCGGCCGGAGCAAAGGACTGGGTTCCAGGTGCCAGAGGAAAACCGGTGCCAGCGGAAAACCAGTGCCGGCAGCCAGGGGAAGGGAAGGCCTATTGCACTAATCTCTTCGTGTAACAGGCCTCTAGTCTATATATAAAAGTGTAAGCAACCAACCGACTGGCCGACTGGCCAACTGGCCAGTAGCTATGACATGCACCAGGGAGCAGACGCTCAAATGCAGGAGCGGAAACCACAGGCGTGGAAACATGGAACAGACTGATGAATCTCAGAGGGAAGGGGGGAGGGGGGAGGACGGAAAGAGATTAAACAAAGATCTTATATGCATACTAGAGGCCTGGTGTACTAATTTGGGCACTCATAGGGTCCCTCAGCCTGGCCTGTGCCCTCTCGAAATCCAGGACCCCTGGGGTAATGTCAGACTGGTTTTGGTCCAATCCCTGCAGGAAGATGGCACACAATCCTTAAAGCTTCCTTGAATAAAGAATTCAAGTGATACATCAAATTTATTCTGTGCTATAAGTTGGAATGTTCTACTTCCTATTTCTGGAGATACTGACTTTTTTTAAAATCAAAATTTATCAGCCTGAAGAATGTGTACATTTGGTGGGCACATGCACCTAATTTTTAAAATTCTAATTCTTACGATGTGATTTAAAAGCTTCATTAATACTGATCAGATTTTTAAAAAACCCTTAGCGATATTTTGTACATGAATGTAGTAGAAAAGTGTTATATTTTTTGTTTAAGAATAGTAGTGATTCATTTATATGCCCGTACATGGACTAATTCTGTAACAGAAAAAAATGCCCCTACTTATGAGGTCCCCTTACACCAGGTAAGAGATTTCTGTCTGAGTTGTTCACCAGTATCTTCCCTAGTAGTGCCTAGGACACAACACATGCTCAATAAACATTTGATGAATGAATGAGTGAAACTCAGATAGCTTGATATACTTGCCCAAGATGGTAGATCTCAGCTGTGACTCCAAACCAGTGCTCTGAGTCACCAGTTTGTGACAAATCCCAGATGCTATATCATTACATACTCAGATATCTAGAGACCTGATAAAATTCAAACCTAATTACATAGCAAGAGACCAATATCCTCAGCTCATTTGGTACTTTTACTAATCTCATATTCACTTGGAAGACAAGAGGGATTTAAAAAACAACAACTTAGAAAAAGTAACATACACCTGGGGCTGCTTTAGTCACAAGAACCTGAAAAATGAAAGCACCTCAATCCCTGAGGAAAAATAAACAGCTCAGATAAAAATAATTAAAAATTTTAAATAACCTTTAAAAAGTCTTAGAAATACACCCAGCCAGAGTGGCTAAGTGATTGAACATCGACTTATGAACCAGGTTCAAAACTTAAGACGGTTTGATTCCCAGTCAGGGCACATGCAAGGATTGCAGGCTCAGTCTCCAGTGTGGGGCGTGTAGGAGGCAGCCAATCAATGATTCTCTTTCATCATTGATGTTTCTATCTCTCTCTTCCTCTCTCTTCCTCTCTGAAATCAATAAAAATATTTTAAATAAATAAAAAAATAAAAAGTCTTAGAAATAAAGATACAACAAAAGTGACTACTAACACTTTAGCATTTCCCCCTATACAGAAGATTTGGTAGCTTGTGTATCATGCTGCATGCACAAATATGTACCCTGCTTTTCTCTCTCTTTCTTATAGCATATGTATTTTCTATATTACCACATACATTCATTATATCCCCAAATTTTAAGTTATGTAGTATCTTGCCAGCAGGCAACAAAGTCTAAACTGGTAAAAAGAAAAACAAAACATACAAACAGCAACTAAACATGCAAGCCTACAAAAACTGTTCAGCACACCATCTTCAATTCACCGGCTAGCTCCACCACTGAACCTGGCCTGGGTGCAATGCCCAGGGGTCAGGAGGATTAGTTCCTTTGGAAATCCTCAGGTCATACTGCTCCTGGAAATGAGAACCTAAGGCCATGGGCTATTCAAGTAGCCACTGCCACCACCATCCAAAGAATAAGGGCTAAGTTCCCAATGATGTCAATAAGCCCAAGTGCAGAGAAATAAGCAACAAAGGGAGTCACTCATTGAACAAGTATGGATAAGCACTGCCGTGCACCAAGCACCGAGCACACAATAATGCACTGATGTTTCGGAACCACAGTCCAATAAGGAAGAGAGTTATTCGTCATGTAGCCCCCAAAATAGACTGTAAATCCCAAGAGTGACAAGTGCTACTGAGGAGAGAAATGTGGCACTAGAAAGGCTTAAAGAAAATGGATATTTGAGTGGGGAGGTCTAGGAAGGTTTCCCTAGGAAAGCATGAGGTGAACTCTGCGGCCGAGAAAGCATTAATGGGGTACAGGGATATGAAATGGGTAATGAGGCTGGAAAAAATAGGGGTCACAGCACACAGGATCTTGTAAGCTGATCACACTCAAGGGTTTAGTCCCTTCTCTAAAAACAGCCCGACCAGTGTTGCTCAGTGGTTGAGCCCTGACCTATGAACCAGGAAGTCATGGCTAGATTCCCAGTCTGGGCACTTGCCCATGTTACAGGATTGATCCCCAGTGTGAGACATGCATGAGGCAGCCGTTCAATGATTCTCTCTCATCATTAATGTTTCTCTCTATCCCTCTCCCTTCCCCTCTGAAATCCATAAAATATTTTTTTAAAAAAACAAACCAGGGAAAGCCAAGGAAGGATTTTGAGTATGTGGAGTACATGGGAAGGGGTAAGATCAAATTTACATTTCAAGACCATCAGTGTAACCGATGCCCCAATGTGAGGCAGAAACAGCAAGGGCATCACAGCAGACCTGGGACGAGTGTGCCCAGGAGTCCAGATCCAGGGCTATATCCTGCACCCAGCCCTTTCATCAATAAGGTCTCTGAGGCCCCCATGACCTCTTGCCTGCACTCCACTCTCCCCTTCTCCACTTTTCTTCGCTTCCTCTGTTCTACTTCTATCATTGGCTCCTCCAGTCTCCAGGCCAACCACAGATAGGCCAAATACTAATGCCTCCTTGTACCTGCTCAGAGCATGGGCAGAGTTTTCCTAAATGCCATTCATGACCATCACAACAAGATGACAGAATATGACCATACAGAGAGATGAGTGAAACACCCAGGATGGGCTGGAGAACTGTGGTAGATGGGAAAGCATTTTTGAAAAATTTAGTGTAAAATAAGAACAAGAGTTAGGAATCCTAAAACAAACCAATGCTGGGATTCATGACCAGAGATACAAATGGGTCTGGGGTACAGCTGCACATTGGGATTTTTTAAAGCTCCCCTGGTGATACTCATGTGCAACCAAGTTTGAAAGCCAGTGATGTTCTTTTTTTCACTTTTTATTTTACACTAGAGATCCGGTGCACAGATTCATGCACATTGAAAGGAAATTAATTAGAAGAAATATTTTAATATCACTATTTGCCCTTTCTCTATAATAGAAGTGTAAGAGATGAAAGAAAATTAGCAAAATGTATATGAAAATAATATATAATTGACTAATAAATAACATGATATAACAACAAAGACATGATATAAAAACAACAAAGACATGATATAAAAATGTTGATAAAAATAATGACTGATAAAGTGATTAAACTTATTCTAATATCTCCCTGTATACCACATTAAGAGTGAAAACACTCTCAGAGTGCTTGACTAATTTCCCTTGTGATGAAGTATTTACAACTTTAACTTTAACATCACACGCTCTTCAAACTCAAGAGAAAGCAACATGTAACTATGTCTGAAAACGTGTTCAGGTAGAAATATGCCTACTCTGTCTAGAGTTTGTCCTTGTGATTTATTAATAGTCATAGCAAATGCTGGCATCACAGGAAACTGTCTTTGAATTAATTTAAATGAAAGGCCAGTGTCAGACAGGGACAAATGAATTTTTGGAATCAGAACAACCTCTCCCTCTACAGATCCTGTTAATACTTCAGCTTCAATAATGTTAGGTCACAATATTTTGATAATAAATCTAGTACATTACAAAGATCCTATTTATTATTAAGATTTCTCAGTAGCATGATGATTACACCTACTTTCAATTTTAATTTATGACACGGCATTCCCAAAGGAGTAATACTATTAAGAAATTCGATGGGAGCTTTATATGAATTGCTCATGCTCAAGTCAACATTTATTTTTAAATCACATCATATGTACCAGCCGGTTGGTCGGTCAGATAGTCAGATGTATGGACAGGCAGTCACTTAGCCTTTTATATATATAGATACTCACAGGAACTTACAAAAATAGTGCATAGAGTCCCATGAAGCTTTCACCCAGCTTCCTCCGGTACAATGCAATATCAAACACATTGATACAATACTGTTAACTATACTATAGATCTTCAGTTCCTATCAGTTTTTCCATGCACTGATCCAATGTGTAAATTTGCATAAGCACCATCACAATCAAGATACAGAGCTGTTCCATCTCCACAAAGAACTCCCTTGTGCTACCCTTTTATAGTCCTACCAGTCCTCCCTGGACTCTGTCACTGTCCCTTGGCAACCAGTCATCTGTTCTCCAACCCTATGATATTGTCATTTCGAGAATTCAAAATAAACCAAATACACAGTATATACCACTTGAGATTGGCTTTATTCACAAAGCACAATGCCCTTGGGATCCATCCAAGCAGTTCCCTTATTCAGTCCTTACTATTGCTGAGTAGTCTTCCAACATATGGATGGACCAGGGTGTGCTTAATCATGCACTCATTGAAGGCATTTAGGTGGTTTCCAATTTGGAGCTATTATAAACAAAGCTGCTAGGAACATTCCTGTATACAATTTTGTGCGGACATACAATAAACCCTTGATTTTGCGTACCTCGATTTAACAGACCGGATTTAAAGCACAAGATTTATAGTCCGTATGTCATTTGTGACACTTAACACCCTGTTAATTTTTAAATGCTTTTAAACAGGATTTTCTTATAATTAACAATTTATTTTTGTTATTAATCCACTGTTATTTTTAACAAATTTTAGTGAGTAGGCCATACATTGGGAAAAAAACGCTGTAGTAATTTCTCTGACATAAATAAATATTACATATCTATAACTAGTCTACATATCCAAGAGTCGCCACTTGTAAACAATGTTCAGTAAATGATTAGCACATGATCACACCGCATCTGTTGTTATGTGGCATGAATTTCTGCAGCAGTTTTAAATCCAGAGCAAATGTTCCCACATGCGCTAAGCCCCGCCCAGCCACGTGCATTTGTTGACTTGCAGTGACTACTGAATGCACACATTTACTAGACCTGCTCAGTATAAATTTAAAATTACAGTAACACATATAGAAAACTTTTCTGTGAAATTAAACTTTTCCTACATACTTAATTTTAAGGATACAAACATGTCTGTACAAGGAAAAGCAGGTAAACTAATTTGTTAATTGTTTTAATTTGTCAATTTTTTAACATACACATTTAGAAAAACTACTTCATTACAGAATTAACTTTTAGATTTAATGGATAGCCCCTGCCCAAATTAGTCCATTATATTGAGGTTTTACTATACATATTTATTTCTCTGGGATGAATGTCCAAGAATACACTTACTGGGTCATGTGGAAAGTACATAATTAGTTTGATAAGAAACTATAAAACTATTTTGTAGAGTGGCTAGACCATTTTACATTCCCACCAGCAATATACAAGAGAACCAGTTTCTCTACGTCCTCACCAGCATTTGGTGTTATCACTACTGGTTTTTATTTTAGCCTTTCTAATGACCATCCTAATATACTAGTGTACACAGTACTAGCTCATTATGGTCTTAATTTGCACTTCGCTAATGGCTAATGATGTGGAAGATCTTTTCATATGTTATTTTTTACCTGTATATCCCCCTCGGTAAAATTTCTGTTCATGTCTTTTACTTATTTTTAATTGGATTTTTTGGCTTCTTACCATTTATTGCATTTTGAGAGTTATTTACGCATTCTAAATATAAGTCCTTTGTCAGATACGTGTTTAGCTAATATTTTCTCCCCGTCTCTAATCTGTCTTTTCATCCTCTGCACAGGATTTTTCACGGGGCAGAAGTTTTTAATTCTGAAGAAGTCTAATTGTTCCATTTTTTCTTTAATGTTCTATTGGTGTAATGTCTAAGAATTCTTCACCTAGGCCTCGGTCCTGAAAACTTTCTGCTAAGTTTAATTCTTAAACTCTTAGAGTTTTATATTTTACATTTAAATCCCTGATCCATTTTCAGATCATTTTTATGAGGTATAATGTTTGCATTAAGGTTTATTTTGCCTATGGATGTTCCATTGATCCAGCATCACTTTTTGAAAAGGCTCTCCCTCCTCTGAACTGCTTCTGCCCTCTTGTCAAAAATCAGTTAAGCATATTCACTTTAGTTACAGTGTTATTGTGTATATTCTTTTTTTCTTCATTGATTAAGGTATTACATATGTGTCCTTATTCCCCCATTGCCCCCCCCGCACCCCCACTCATGCCCTCATCCACCTGGTGTCTGTGTTCATTGGTTAGGCTTATATGCATGCATACAAGTCCTTTGGTTGATCTCTCCCCCATACCTCCATCCTCCCCTACCTTCCCTCTGAGGTTTGATGGTCTGATTGATGCTTCTCTGTCTCTGGATCTGTTTTTGTTCATCAGTTTATGTTGTATATTATATTCCACAAATGAGTAATATTTATCTTTCTCTGACTAGCTTATTTAGCTTAGCATAATGCTCTCCAGGTCCATCCATGCTGTTGCAAATGATAAGAATTCCTTCTTTTTTTACTGCAGCATAGAATTCCATTGTGTAGATGCACCACAGTTTTTTAATCCATTCATCTGCTGATGAGCACTTAGGCTGTTTCCAAATATTAGCTATGGTAAATTGTGCTGCTATGAACATAGGGATGCATATGTCCTTTCTGATTGGTGTTTCTGGTTTCTTGGGATATATTCCTAGAAGTGGGATCACTGGATCAAATGGGAGTTCCTTTTTTAGTTTTTTAAAGAAACTCCAAGGAACTCATACAACTTAACAAAAGGAAGATAAACAACCCAATCGAAAAATGGGCAACTGACCTAAATACTTTTCAAAAAAGGACATAAAGAAGGCCAAGAGACATATGAAAACATACTCAAAGTCACTAATCATCCAAGAGATGCAAATCAAAACAACAATGAGGTACGATCTCACACCTGTAAGAATGGCTATCATCAACAAATCAACAAATGACAAGTCCTGGCGAGGATGCAGAGAAAAAGGAACCCTGGTACACTGCTGGTGGGTATTGTGTAGATTCTTGATCTGTTCTCCTTAGGGAATTATATCATTTGAAAACAGATAGTTTTATTCTTCCTCTCCAATGTGTATGCTTTTCTTTCTTTCCTCAACATTGTGCTTCTAGGACTCCCAGGATATGTTGAATAAGACTGGTGAGAGCTGACATCCTTGCCTTGTTCTGATTGTCAGGGGAGAAAGCATTCAGTACTTCACCATTTACTGTTAACCGTAGGTGTGTGTGTGTGTGTGTGTGTGTGTGTGTGTGCGTGTGCGCGCACGCTTTCATCAAGCTGGGGAAACTACCCTTTATTCCTACTTTGTGGAAAGTTTTGATTATAAATGGGTGTTGAATTTCATCACATGTTTTCCTGCATCAATTGATATGATTCTGTGATTATATTTTCCCCATAGCCTGCTGATAGGGTGGATTATAGTAATTGATTTTCAAACATTGAAGCAGTCTTCCATACCAACCCCACTTGTCATGGCATATAATTGTATATATTGCTAGATTTATTTTGCTATTACTTTATTGAGAATTTTGAGGGATATTGGTCTGTAGGGGTTTTTTGTATGTTTGTTGTTGTTTTTTTACTGTCTGTCTGGTTTTTATATCAAGGTAATACTGACCTCATAAATGACTTGGGAAGAATTATCTCCTCTTCTATTTTCTATGAAAGAGTATATAGAATTAGTGCTAATTTTTTAAATGTTTGGTGGAAATCTCCATTAAAACCCTCTAGGCTTGGATATTTCTTTTTTGAAAGTTTTTCAATTATTAATTCATTTTTTAATAGTTGGAGGACAATTGAGATTATTTCATCTTGGGTGAGTTTTAGTAATTTGTGGTTTTCAAGGAATTGTCCCATTTCATCCAAATTGTTAAATGTATATGCATAGAATTATTTGCAGCATGTCTTTTCCTTTTAATAGCTGTAGTATCTGTAGTGATAGCCCCTGTTTTATTCCTAATATTTTAATTTATGTTTTCTTTTTTAGTTTTATTAGTCTTTTTAAGGGTTCATCCATTTATCTTGTTTGGGCTTTGCTCAGCTTCTTGATCCTGAATGTTTATCCCTTTTGCCCAATTTAGGGATTTTTCACCATTTCTTTGAATACTTTTTATTTCTATACTCTTCTCCTTCTGCAACTCTAATGACACAAATGTTAGATCTTATGTTATTGTACCATAGGTCTCTGAAACTCTGTTCATTTTTTTTCACCACACTATTATCTATCTGTTGTTCAGATTCAGCAAGTTTTATACATCTGACTTCAACTCCATTGATTCTTTCCTCTGTCATTTCTAACCTATTAAACTCATCCAGGGAACTTTTTAATATGGTGATTTTATTTTCAGTTGCATAATTTCTATTTTTAAATATCTTCTATTTGCTAAGTTTTTAAATTTTTCATTTTGTTTCAAGCGTGTTTTAATTGCTCATTAAAACATTTTTTATGATGGCTACTTTAAAATCTGTCAGATACCAGTAAGTCCAACATCTGAGTCTTCTGATGTTGATAACTGTTGATTATCTTTTCAGTTAAGCTGCCATTTTCCTGGTTCTGGGTATGACAAGTGATTTTTAAAGTGTGTCCTAGGCATTTGGGCTATTATGTTATGATGTTTAAATAACTTAAATTTTAGCAGGCAGTAACCCTATTAAGGTAAATCATACAGGTCCTTAGCACCTTTTGCGGGCTGTGATTCCAATGACAGTTCAGCTTGCAAAGCCCCTTCAGTTCAATGTCATTCTTCATTTTTGTTCCCTAGAGGCTGTGCTGGGTGCTATTCCACACTGTAGTTTCTAGCCTCAAACTTCTTGGCATGTTAATTCTAGTCAGATTCATGTATGGGTTAGTCAGGAATTTGCCCAGCACTTCCTATCCAGCTTTAACGACTCACTCTAGCTCCCTCCTCTCAAGTTCTTACCCAGTGTCTAGTGAGATGGGTGTTGGGGACCACTGACTACTGCTGAGCTAGGAGCAGGCAGGTGGAAGTCGACTCCTTACTTGGTCACCATTGACAACATGACATAAGATGAGGAAACAGCTACCATGAGTCATCTGATGACATCAACTAGAATACAAAATTTCAGGTTCTCCACTCTTCTCCAGTAGGGGAGGAGAGCACTGCCCCAGGCCATTTATTATCTTTATTTTAAGCCAATTCTTAATGGCTTAAAACAACATTCATTTATTACCTCACAGTTCTGTAGGTCAGAAGTTCAGGTAGGCTCAAGTGGATTCTCTGCTCAGGGTCTTATAAGGCTGATATTAAAATGTCAATCAGCCTGAACTCTTACCTAGAGGCTTGGCAGAATAAGTCACTTCCAAGCTCACTCAGATTATTGGCAGAATTCAATTCTTTGTAGCAGTAGGTCTGAGGTCTTCATTTCCTTATTGGCTGTGAGCCAAGTTCTGCTCTCTGCTCCAATAAAATGGTCGTATTCCTTCTCACATGACTCCCTCCATCTTTAAAGCATCCAGTCCTCCTTAAGCCTTGAATCTCTCTGACTTTTCTGTTCTACCGCTAGCCAGAGAAATTTCTGTTTTTAAGGGCTCATGTAATAAGATTAGACCCACCTAGATATCCCTCTTTTTAAAACTCAACTGTGCCACATAACATAACACAATTACTGGAGTAAGAGCTCATTGCAATCGCAGTCCCTGGGAATTGCGGAGTGGAATCTTGGGGACCATTCCCAGAAATTCTTCCCACCTCACTATCACTAGGTAGAGGGCAGGATGGAGTTCCTAAAATTAGAATACATTAATTCTAATGGCTTAAAAGTGAGCATTGTTTATATATTGCTATGTTATTTATGAATCTGTAGTGAACATTTTTTTATAATTTCCAGCATGGTTATACACACACACACATACACACTCACACACACACTTTAGAACTAATATTATAATATTTTCAAATGTAGAACTACAGGTCACAGGCTACCAATCCACATACTTGAGAAAAGATATTCGATTTAAAAGGCTTAGGCGCCTATGAGAACCACTGTTAAGCAGTGACATCGCCTGAACTTTCACAAATATCCTAAGGCCCCTATCCCAACTCCTGGCCCCACTCCAAACCCCCGATTGTGCAGTATGCCTGGAGCAGGGCCAGTCTGGAGACTCACTGGCATGGAATCCCCTATGGGACCCCCACACTTCCCAAGTTTAATTATCCAGTAATGATCACAGTAACATGCTAGATGGTTTAGAATTTGATCTTCTAGAAAGCAGGGGAGGGGAGTTTTAAACACATGATTTCAAAGTTCCTTTCTAAGCCCAGACTCCATAATCCTGTCATTAAGAAAATAAGACTCCATTATGCATAATCACCAAGATCAACTGTGTCAGAGGACTGTTCTCCCTGAGTCACAAGACACCCCCTCACAAGCTTCCTACACCGCCACAGTGATAAAGCCTAGGAATCTGCCAAATGGTGTGGGTTCTTACTGGTGACATATCTGTTCTTAATTATTCCAGACCCTACTTGGAGTAACATTTCTCACAACAGCTTCTAACAGGTTCCAGTTATTAGTTTTATAATTTTGTTTTCTTACTAAAACAAACTATACATTTAAAGTGTAAAGACTAATTTGAAAATGAATTGACCAACAAAATAAGACCCAAAGCATGGAGGCGTAGAACAGACTGACATACCTCGATGTGGTGTTGTGGGGACGAGAAGAGATAAACCAAAGAACTTAAATACTTATACGCATAAACCATGGACACGGGCAATAGGGTAGTGAAGATCTGGAGGGGTGGGTAAGGGGCTGGGAGGAAGGAGGGAGGGGGGAATGAGAGATATCTGTAATACTATCAACAATAAAAATATATTTTAAAAAAACTGATACTAGTAACAGTGCTCTTACTGAGCTGTTTTGCATGTGTGCCTAAACCACACTATGAAATAAGGGTAATACATATCATGAAATTTGTGTATGATTAACATTGCTTTGCAATTTACTTTACTATAACAATAAATTCTCTCTAAAAAAAAAGAATAATTTGAGCTGGAATTGGTTGCTTTCACAGATGGATAGGGAACAAGTGGCTAGTCAAACATCTGGATTATTTACCACTGGTAGAAAAGACAGTCTCCTTCTCAAAAGCATACCCTGAACACTACAAAATAACAAGTTTCCTCACAAACTAGTAAAATGAATATTTCCCCAAATTGCCTTGCTTTCGGAATTTGTAAGGGAAAAAGCAGAAGCCCACAAATTCAGGCAATGGCTACTCTTTTGAGTTGAAATAGCCAATTTCTGAAGAGAATCCTTCAAAATTCAGAAGCGTGGTTAACAACCATGTTCCTAACATAGAAGAGCAACCTGGAAATCTCCACTTAATGGCACTGGTTGAAGTTAACGAATGATTCCTTCTTAGATCACAAATAGTGAAGTAATGGTGAGCCTTATCTCAGAGTAGCGCAAGTATACAAAATCCTGATTGGGCATTCAGGGAAGCACAGTGCAACAGGCAATAAAGGTGAGGAAGTTAATCCCCTCAGGGCAATATGAACACCCCAATAATGCTGCCTGCTAAAGATCAGCCTGCCTGCTTCCAGTGCTCTCTTCTCCTCACTACCTGTGTGACCATGAGTGAGTCTTTACCTTAAGATGCTTTAGTTACCTCTTCTGAAAAAAAAAAATGGGCACAATTAAAATAGTACCTTTGCCATTGAGGGTGTAAGGATTTGATGAGATGAAGCATGTGGAGGTCTTAGCCTTTTTCCTGCCTGGTACACAGTAAGTGCTCAATCATTTCAGTCATTGTACACAGGCACGCACACACACACACAGATCATACACACAAGATCAGGCAGCCAGTAAGCCTGGAATACAATGGAGCCATTGTTATTCCATGAAGTAATACTGCAATCAGGACCAAAAGATCACTGTAGGTTCATTAGCATATTCTAACACAGCTGCCTGGTAAATCCAACTGAAACCTCTCAAGTGGCATTTTAATCAGGAACATCTTTGTAGAACAATGTCTACTGCATGCTCTCCAGAGTACAAAGTGACCAAAGGCCAGGTCACAGAGCTAAAACGTAATCCCGTGGAAGAAGTTCTGTTTGCAACAATCCAGCATTGCATTTAATGTACCTCATTTGTGCTCACAGCCCCTGGTGCCTAGCACATAGCTGCCACGCAGTAAGAGCTGTCTGATCGAGTGTAGCAGACACTGCTCATCCTACCACGTCACCACTAAGTGTTGTGAGCCAGAGGAAGCTCCACATGTTATATTACATAACACACCTGGAAAAACTCCTGCTATCTTTTCAGAAGAGATGAGCGTTTTGAAAACAATCTTCGATATAACTCAAAAAATGAATGGCCCTTGGGGATGAATTTTTTTTTTAATTGAAATTTGACCCAAGAGATTCACTCGGGGTCTCTGAATATAAAATAGCAACTTGGAAATCTCTACTTTATGCCCACTTGTTGAAGTAAATTTGTGACTCTTTCTAAAATCATAAACAGCAAAGTATCTGTGAGCTTTATCTCAGAGTGCTACACGTATGCAAAATCCTCACTGATGATGAAACAACAACCACACTCACCAACCGCTTTTCACAAGTACAAAAAGGCTCTGGATATGCCAGAGAGATCTCAAATGAAAGCCGAGGCAATGGGAAACCAAGCTGAAAATTGTTGTGCTCAGCGTAAGACGTGCATGCTCCAAGTAAGCCCACCTCAGTCTTCAGGGGGGGCCTGTGTAGAATGTACAGTACTTTTACCTAAGACACACAGCACAGGCAGGGAGCACAGCTCACTTCCTCACAGTCACTGTCAGATCAACTGAAAGATCAATAAGCACATTCTTTTAACCCCTACCGCAGCTTCCTGCTTTTCTACACGCCTATTTGTGAGCAACATGATATCCAGGGCTTGTGTCCCTCTGCTGCACTTCACCAAAGGACCCTCCCAAAGCAGCCACACACACACACACACACACACACACACACACACACACACACAGACACCAGCCCAAGCTATAGTTTCAAGACTTTTTTTCTTAAGACTTTCTTTCTTTTTTAATTTTCTTTGGCCATTTAAAAATGTGTACCTGTGGATACATGTCAGAGCCCAGTAAAAGGCTGCTTATCAATCTTTTTCGGGACTAAAATACTCTGTTGTCTGGATGTGAGGATAAGATTCTGAAAGGAAGACACCAGCAATTCAATCTGACATTGGGCAAGTGAACCCTTAAGAAAGAGCCCGCATCTGCCTTTCACATGCAGCTGTCTTTCCATTTTACGTGGCAGTTTCAGGTACCAGAAGGGGAGCCATGTTTTGTTAAAGTAAATGAGGATTTCATCCTAGCACCTCCTAGTTCTGGACCCTGTATTATGTACATTGCAGTCTGCTCAGGAAAAATATCCAAGACTTGGAAATTAGACCCTAAAAAATTATGCTCATGTGACCTTTCGATCTCATTCTGATGCATTTTTGAATAAGCTCCCCTCAGGGCTCATCTGATTGTCTCTGAAAACGTAACTTGATTTACATAACACTTGATTAGGACATTTTATAGCTCCATAAAAGTCAGAGGATAGTCCTGGCCTGTGTGGCTCAGTTGGTTGGAGCATCGTCCTTTGCATCGAAAGGTCACCAGTTTGATTCTTCTAGTCAGGGCACATACCCAGATTGTGGGTTTGATCCCTGGTAAGAGCATGTATAGGAGGCAACCAATCAATGTTTCTCAGATATCTCTCCTTCCTCTCACCCTCTCCCTTCCTTTTTCTCTCTAAAATCAATAAAACAAGCAAACAAAAACATATCCTCAGATAAGGATTAAAAAATTTGTTTTTAAAAGTCAGAGGATAACATGAAGGAAAACAACAAGGTATGTGGCCGCCGCCTCCTCCCCCTCCTCTTCCTCCTCCCCCTCCTCCTCCTCCTCCTCCTCCTCCTCCCCCCCTTCTTTTCTGATAGAAATGATAACCTTGGAAGTTAAGATTTCATTGTCCTCTAACACATGAAACTGCCTGGAATCTAACTTAGCAATCTTCTCTGAACAT
>PVJC01036031.1:0-17943 GCA_004026665.1 Murina feae | reverse complement strand
AGTATCTGATATGCAGGATGATCTTAGCAACCCCTGTGAAAGGGTTGTTCAACTGCTAAAGGGGTCGAGGCCCACAGGTTGAGAACCACTGGTGATCAGGCTGACAGGCAGAAGCAGTTAGGGGCAATAAGGCAGGCAGGCAGGTGAGCAGTTGGCAGCCAGCAGTCCTGGATTGTGAGAGGACATCCCTAGAGGGGCCCCAGATTGGAGAGGGTACAGGCTGGGCTGAGGAACACACCACCCCCCATGCACAAATTCCATGCACCGGGCCTCTAGTTATCTATAAAAAGACAAATAAACAAATGACTTAGACAAATTCTAGAAATCCAAATTTTTTTCTGCTATGTCTGAATTTCCCAGAGAGAAGATAAATGTTAAAGGAAAATACTTTCCAGATTTAATTTTTACCTTATCTTTATTCTTGGCTTTAGCCCAAACTTTTGTATCCCTGGGCCAGAATTTTTCAAAGTATACTTTATATAATTTAAGCTTTATGACATGCCAATATTAATAATACCTTTTCATAAAACACTCTGTGGAGAACTCTGTAGGGAGCTAATATTTTACTTATGAATTGATTGCCCAATTCTACTTCTATAATATACCGACAAGCCTCAAAAATTTACCTTTTGATTATTTAACTGTACTATCCAAGACAATTACTTCAGCCATAAGTCTTTATTGGAATATTCTGATAATTAATGTAAGCAACCATTAAATTTATAATTTTATTAATAAAGAGGTAATAAAATTCTGATGTAGTATAATACATAAATTTCTTTATTGACAAAGATTTATTGCTTTATTTAATTTTTTATATTGTGTGGTTGCTAAGAAAAAGCTACTTTTACATTATTTTAACTGAATTTATTTGCAAATTTTCTGTTTATGAGAAATGATATTGATCTTAGCAAATATTACTGCACTAAAATATCCAGATTCTAATTTAGTGTCAATGGCATGTGATATCTGAAACATGTATATATGAACATTCCAAAGTGCCATTAACTTCACTACTTCTCTAGAAACATGAGAGCATATAAGGAGACTGAATTTCAAGGTTAATTCCTTGTCAATATTTTCCTAGAGATTATTTAGCCAAATGTTTAAGACAATACTTTTTAGTTCAGTATCACTTGTTTCTTTCACTGCTCTCTGTACTTTGGACACATATGTAGTTTGATGAAACAGAAACTTTAATAAGTTGAAAGTTTTAAAATGCAGATATTGGAGCTATCTAAAATTCAATATGACTTGAAAAGGAATAGACCAATAACGATCTGTTATTTGTGTGCCTTTGTTCATCCACTTTGTTTCTGACATAACGCCCTCCCCCGCCCCCATTTTCAATGCTCTGATATGCATTAAGACACACTTCATTTGCAAGTCCTCACTGAACCCTTTTGGAAAGTTTCCTGCTAGTAGATCCCATTTTTAGAGGGTTGGGGTGGTTATTGAAGTGGTTTATATTTGTAAGGTTTATATTTAGTGGTTAGAGGAAAGAGCTAATATTGTTAATTTTTGATAGCTATGAAATTTCTTTAATATGACTTATATTTTCCAAAAAATAAAGCATAGTAATAACTCTGAATTTTAATTGATAATGTGACTAAAACTATGCATCTGCAAATATAGTATAATTCATTCATATAACTGAGTTTCTAACCCACTTGATCTAGTGTTGTAAATATGGGTTATATTATGTTTACTCATCCATTGTCCCAATACTCATGTACAGAGCATATGAAAATGTGTTCTGACTCTATAAAAATAAGTGTTTGCATTGTGAGATCATTTAATCTACTCTCTTATGCATTGAGGGGTGATGGGTTTGGTTTCTCCTTTTAAATTAATATAATATATTTTAAACAGAGGTGGTTGGTTTTAAACATCCAAACTTCTAACCATATTATTTTGGCAATAGCAAAGCCAATAGTGTTAAAGCAGGATCAATGCTTCAACCTTATTCCATTATCATATTGCCTGAAGGGCTGCAATTGATCTACTTTCCATAAGTTTACCTATATATGCATTTATAGTATAGAGCTTTGTGCTATGGATAACTGAATTGAGATATTGAGCGCCAAAATTGTAGATATTGTGACAGAAAAATAAATTTTTATATTTGTATTACATTTTCTATTGAATCTCAAATGCTTGCAAGTAATTATAGCAAAAAGTGTTGAGAACAGCAATTGCTTGCTATAATGCTTAGAGAAAAATAAGGAGGCATTTCAAATGCAAAAAATACAAAGGATGTAAGTTAGTCTATTACCATAATATTCACTGAATTTTGAGGAGCAGGATTTCTCTTGGTATTTATGTATAACAAAAAGTCAAAGGATGAGAATGTAATAAATTACCTTTAAATTTTTAATTTAAACTAAGCTGGAAAATATATCTTATTATCTCTGTACCATACTGAATTTCAAGCACATAAAATAAACACTTCTCTCGATAAAAGCAGCCCATACACTGTTTAATGCCAAGTGCATTCTCATGAAACAGAATGGCATCATTTATTCTTTAAAATGTATAATATTTTCTCTTAAAGGTGGATGCTCTGTCGTTATAAAAGAAGGACCCAATTTAAGGAGTGAAGAAAAGAATCTTGAAATCACACTCACAAATAGCACACTCCCACATAATTATCAGGTTACAAACAGAGGCCCATTTCACATTAGCACAGTGCTCTGCATGCTGTACAGCTAAGTTCTATTCCAAGGAGTGATCCGGGATTTGAGACATGTCATCTTAGTGATTACAGCTAGTCTTAAAGTATTTTAATTTCTCCATGCCGGGCTTGTTTGCGAGTGCCTGATCCTTTTCGTTCACCAGGTGAATTACCTCTAAGTGCTTATGCACATCTGAGAATAAATACTGACTGTCTGACAAAGACTTTCTGTTTCATGGCTAATTTCAGTCTGCTTTGCTGTTCACCTAGTCCCTTAATGGCATACTCCTTATTGCACCAAAACGATATTCCAGCTAGATTTTTATATTAATTAAAATCAAGATTTACTTGGAATGTTTTGACATGCATGTTACAGAGGAATAAAAGTCATGGGAAAATGTCTCACAAATTGTCTTGATTATTCTATTTACTTTAAATAGCATAAAACATTTCCTTATGAAGACTATAATTTCAAAGTGTCACTCTGAAAACCAAAACAGAGCAGCTAGAATTACTCTGTCAAGCTACTCTTTGTCAACTTCTTTTGTTTTTTGAAGGCTTAGTTTTGGCTCTGTCTCAGTTTGGAATCTCAAATTAATGACTTATCTTTACTGATACAAGGGAGTCCTGTTTAAAACAGTTGAAATTGATGGAACATAATTGTGTAGGGCATGGCTCAGCACTTCAAGTAAGCAACTCCCTTTAATCCTGACCATGACGCTATGATAGACTGCTAACATGGACACGGAGGAGGAAGAAATTGAAATGCAGAGATTTAAGGACATTTCCCAATGTCATACATATAATTACGAAGTTGAACCTTATTCCCCTCTTTACAAAAAGCAATGATTTCAATATATTAATTTATATACAACAGGTAGGAATAATTTATACTTATTTTCTGAGGAACTTGGATTTTAGTATGTTTTTCTATTGTGGGCAGCAATAGTCATAACAGTAATTACTATTCTACAATAATCAGCGTTTTGAGTGCATTGAGACTTTCATGTGGACTGAAATAAATGGTCTCTATTTAGTAGTACAAGATATAGCATGGTTTCCACAGATTCTTCTATGTTTACAGTAGGAAAATGGTATCTATTTTTTCAAAATGTACTTGTTTTCTACAGAAAATATTCATCCATGAGAGCTTTTGTGCGCACTTTGCAGTTAAAGTCCTGCAGAGTTCCTCATTTGTCACACATCTTTATGCTGGAGTCAAAAAAATATTTAGTCTTAAAAGATAAATGTATGGAATTCATAAGCTTAGGATAAATTTGTGAAAATGACCTTATTTGTGCCATTTGAGGAGATGGGAAGAGGGTTGATAATTGGTGTTGCTTGATGATAAGTAAATAATCTTTTGGCCTTTATTAAGTCTTTATTAATGATTTTGAGTGCAACCATCTTCATTCTTTTCTTTGCCTTCATTAATGCATAGGAGAGCATGGCTATGATACTTTCAATAACATACCTAAAGGGAATAAGTAGAAAAGAAAGGAAATGAAAGACGAGTAGAGGAGAGAAGAGAAAGGGGTGTTAAAGGAAAAAAAGGAAAAACATAGTTTTACGGGGGAAAGGAACATTAACATGTAAATTATTAAAATTACACAAGAGGAGGGAGGAGGGAGGACTGTATTTTTTATATAACAAAAATCCTTTTAAATTTGAGATGAGATTTCCATCTGAGGGTCTTATGAGTAGAAGTGAAGTTTTGGGGATGCCTAAAGGAAAATAATTTCCAGAGGCCTCCAGGGAGGACGGGTTTGTGGAAAGCTTTATCAATGATGTAAAATTAAGGGGGTTCCACTCCAAGGATCCATCTCCATCCATCGTGCTGTGGAAGAAGTCCAATCTTGTCTTTAGCTGGGCCAGAGTGAAGGCCACTTCCCAGAATTTCTGTTCCATGTTAATGTGCTGATCAGCCCAGCATCTGGCTAGCTTAGCTTGTGTTCCCATTGCTAGTGGGGCACACCTGCCCATGCGCCATGCTGCTGCTTAAGGCCACATGGCTATGGAGAGAGAACAGGTGAGCACACATGTGAGTGTGGGTCAAGGAACCAGAGAATGCAAGAATCAACAAGTGCCAGCAAGAGAACAAGAGAGGGGGAACTCTGTCTGAGGATTTGAACCTTCCAAGATTGAGCATGTTTCTGATTGGGATCATGACCTAGCCAATCCATGGTTTCCCCCTGCTTTTTCCCAGTGATCTGAAGGGAATGGACAGGTAGTGACTTAGGGAGCATGAAGCTGTAGCTTCCTGGTGAAGCTGCCCACATGAGCATGCTTATCATGTTGGGCTTAACCTTTTCTCTCTTTCTGTTATCATATCTAATAAAAGAGTAATATGCAAATTGACCATCACAAGATGGCTGTCCCCATGTGGTAAAAGATGGCTGGCCTGATGTGGTCAAAGATGGTCACCACAAGATGACCAGCAAGGGAGGGCACTTGGGGGGACCCAGGCCTGCAGGGGAGGACCATTGGGGGGAACCAGGCTGGGAGAGGAGAACAGTTGGGAGGGACCAGGCTTGCAGAGAAAGGAAGTTGGGAGAAACTATCCTGGCAGAGGGGGGGCAGTTAGGGGCAATCAGGCCAGCACAGGAGCAGTTAGATGTTGATTAGGCTGGCAGGGGAGGGGTTAGGGACAATGGGCAGATGAGAGATCAGGAGCCAGCAGTCCTGAATTGTGAAAAGGATGTCTGACTGCACATGTAGGCCCAATCCCACCAGTAGGATTGGGCCTACATGAGCAGTCAGACATCCCTCAAGGGGTCCTAGATTGGAAAGGGTGCAGGTTGGGCTGAGGGACACCACCCCCACCCCCTACTCCCACTCTATGGGAAAGCAAATCCCAAGTTTCATCTTGTCCTTGGAATCAGACAAGTGAATTCCAAGTAGAGTTGCAAAGAAAGCAGACAAAGCAAAGGATCAAAGAGATTTTGAGTCTGGACAAGAAGGAAGTTTGGAGACCAGTAATTTAGAAGGAAAGTTCCCTCCATCTTTCTTTCCAAGCTGGAGAAAGCTCCAGGGAAAATTTGCTTTAACATTAAATGTGATTCTATGCACAAGAAATTTAACAACTATTTGTTGACTATGCTTAGCTATAGAACCTGGAGAATAGGTCTGACGTTTCCAGGGCAAAAGGCAAAGCCAAGGGAAGAGAGGGGATAATGGAAAAAGAGAAAACACCAGTCTGGACTTCTATAACATATACACCAAAAATCACCGCATTTCATGGTTTGCAAGGAAGCCACAGGTGGGTTCTCATGAATCCCCAAGTAGCTTTTTTCATCTTAAAAAATTTCTCATGCTGTTTCCACCTGCTATCATTGGATTGAGGGGGTGGATAACTTTTCTCCAACCTTTGAAGTTCAGGGTGGGCTAATAACCAAATTATCAGAGACAGATTAACAGGAGAAGATGTAGAAAGTATATTGTATGAATGCACATTTGGGGTGCCATGGAGAAATGAGGCCCCAAAAAACAAAACAAAACAAGAAAACATTGGGCGCTTGAGGTTTATGTGCCGTTATAGAAGTAGAAAAAAATGGGGGGATTGTAGTGAGTCTGATATAGGGACATAGGTAATAAATGGGTAGTTGAAGAAGAGCAGAACACACGGGCAGGCACATTCTTGCTGGGCAATCCAGAAACAAAGTGTCACCAAAGATGATCCAGGTAACAGGTCCCTGCTTGGAGCCTCGCTGTGCACCATACTAAGGTGAATATGCTGAGACTCCCTTCCTAGAACAGGTCTTTCCAGCTGAAGCTCTTAGGCAGGAAAGAGGGAGGATCAAACATTCCTCCTGAGTCTTTGTTACTTTTTTAAAATACATTTTATTGATTTTTTTTTTTTTTTTAACGGAGAGGCAAGGAGAGGGATAGAGAGCTAGAAACATTGGTGAGAGAGAAACATCGATCAGCTGCCTCCAGCACACCCCCTACTGGGGACGTGCCCTTGACTGGAATCGAACTTGGGACCCTTCAGTCCGCAGGCCGATGCTCTATCCACTGAGCCAAACCAGTTAGGGCTCGAGCCCTCTGTTTCTCAATAACCAACTTAAAATCAATATCCCCAAAGGCAGTGTTAGGGTGGCCAAACTGTGGTCCCCTCCAGGATCATGGGATCATGAGATCATGGGATCAGTGGACACAGCCTGAGAGAAAGAATGGGATCATGGGGCATGGCTCCCCTCTGCTCTCTAGCAAACATCTTAGACAGCAAAGGACCCTGGAGAAGTGGAGGAATCTCAGGAAGAAATTATGGACAGTGAGTGGATGAAGATACTTGAAGTTGACTGATTTTTTTTTTCTAATTGAATCTGTTTTAAATAATGGGAGTGACTAGAATACCTTATAAAACATTAAGTTTTCCTCTACCAAACAGAAATGGTTTCCCAAAACAAGCTTCGTTTCTGTGAGGGAAACAGTTTTTGGTTTCACATTTTCTGTTTTTTTTTTTTTTACTGTGCAATTCATCTCTTACATTTAGACACAGCCATTTCTTTTTGGCTCATCTCAGCAATGCACAACCTAGTACTTTCTGTATGAAAATGCAGAAATGGTCTTATTCTTTGATTTAGAAAAGAGTTGTACGTTGGGTTAATTTTATCATAGATCACCAAAGATCAAATACTTGGGTGGTGGAGAGTTTCATGTGGCAGGTTAAGGCATGTACATTTCATCTGATTAGATGGGAATAACTGATACATCTCTTGTAGACGAATGGCATAACAAAGGATAAAGTAAAAAAAAGATCACTAGAATCAGAAAAAAAAACAAAACATAGCAGTATCAAAAGAAAGTGGTAAAACAGAGCAGGTTAGTTTTCATGAGACGAACAGGTACAGAAGGATCTAGAATGTGCAATGCTTTCCAAGCAAGGCAGCCTTAAGCACAAGAGAGAATTTCCCAAGGGCCACTGGACTGTGTGTGGAGCAGGAATTCTGGAGGAAAAAGGCAGAATATCTGAGAGTGGAAAAGCAATTTCAATACATTTTACTGCTTTACATTCTGGTCTGGGACACTTAGACTGTTTCATACAGACTTGTATGAATACGTGGCAGTGGTTGTGTGGAGAGTTTATAAATAAATTCCTATTTGGGGAGAGTGAAAAAAATTGAGAAGGAAATAAAGACCTTGCAACTACTCTTTCTACTATTGCCCCCTTTTGTGCTTGGTAAGCTTGAATTTTCCATTTTCTCACTTAAAGCTAGACCAGCATTTCCCAGAATTCTGCAAGTATTACCAGAAATATAATCAGTGTTACAAAATAAAACAAATCGAACATAACAATAACCACAATATTGATAGTGTTCAATCAGCTAATCTAATAAGAGTAATATGCAAATTAACCATCAATCCAAGACACCTCCACCAGCCAAGCCATGCCCCCAGCCAATCAGAGCGGCTGTATGCAAATTAATCCAGCCAAGATGAAGGCTGGCAGCCACAGAGCTAGAGCAAACAGGAGGCTTCAGTTCCAACTGCCTGCCTAGGCTGGCTGAGCCTCTTCTCAAGGCAATAATGTTTCAATTATAGAAGATAAATAAACCCCAGAACCTGATTCCAGCCAACCTCGCTGGGATGTTGGGTCAATGGGAGCTCTGGGCAGCCTGAAAATGGCCCTCATTCCCTCACCCAGGCTGGCCACACCCCCATGGGGTGAGGGTACCCACTTGGGGGGCTTGGCCAGCCTGCAAACAGCCATCAACCCCTCACCCAAGCTGGCCAGGCACACCAGCAGGTGGACATCCCCCAAGGTGTCCCAGACTGGGAAAGGGCACAGGCCGGGCTGAGGGATCCCCGCCCCCCGAGTGCACAGATTTTTATGCACCGGGCCCCTAGTATATAATAAAAGGCTAATATGCAAATCAACCAAATGGCAGAATGCCTGGTCTCTATGATGTGCACTGACCACTAGGGGGCAGATGCTCAACCTAGGAGTTTCCCCCTGGTGGTCAGTGCAAGTCCACAGTTCCACAGGAGGAGCACCGCTCAGCCAGAAGCCACAGGGGGAGCAGGCCTAAGCCTGCAGTCGGGGACATCCTGAGGACTCTCTGACTATGAAGTGGGTGCAGGCCAGGCTGAAGGACACCCACCCCAACCCGGAGTGCATGAATTTCATGCACTGGACCTCTAGTAAAATTATAAAAATTATATTCTAAGGCAAAATAGTTTTGATTTTTACAGTACTTGAAATGCCTTTAATAAATTAGTTTTGCATTTTAAGGTCCAAGCCCAGCATACATCATGCTGCATTTTCTAAAATTACGTGAACATAAATATAGTTCTTTTATTTTCAAATAGAGCATTGAATGGAGTTAGAAATTCTAAGAACATGCTCTGAAATGCTATAATAGAAACACTACCATTTTCATCTTTCTTATAAGAATATGCTTACTTATGTAAATAACAAAATGCTTCTGAACTAGAAAATTCAGAATGGGCACATGGTCCACCTAATAGTTTACTGTAATTAAAGTATGTTATTGTCATCTAATATTATCTTTTTGATATCTAATCTAATAAAAAAGAAACATGCAAATTGACCACACATCTACTGTGCCCCAAACCATGCCCACCAGCCAATCAGAGTGACTATATATAAATAAACCTATCCAAGATGGCGGCCGGCAGCCACTGAGCTAGAGCAAGCAGGAGGCTTGGTTGTCCCAGTGATGGAGGAAGGCAAGCTTCTCACCTGCCCTGGCTGGCTGTGGCCTCTGCTCAAGCAACAAAGTTTCAATTATAGAAGATAAATAAATCCCAGATACCTGCTTCCAGCCAGCCTTCCTGGAGCTTGGGTTGCTGGGGGCCTTGGCCACTTACCCAGGCCGGCCAGGAACCCCAGCAAGACCCCCCACCCTGAAGGGGACGCGGCCAGCCTAAAAACAACCCTCACCCAGGCTGGCCAGGCAAGCCATTCAGGACCCCGACCCTGAAGGGGCTGTGGCCAGCCTGCAAATAGCCATCAGCCACTCACCCAGGCTGGCCAGGCACTCCAGCAGGACCCCTGCTCTCTGAAGGGGGTGTGACCAGCCTGAATACGGCCCTCACTCCCTCACCTAGGCTGGTCAGGCACTCCAGCAGGGAGCCCCCTTCCTGAAGTGAGTGTGGACAGTCTGAAAATAGCCTTAAGCCCCTCACCCAGACTGGCCAGGCACCCCAGTGGGAACCCATCCTAATCCAGGACACCCTTCAGGTCAAACCAGCTGGCCCCCGCCCATGTACCAGGACTTTATCTTATATAATAAAAAGGTAATATGCAAATTTGCCCTAACAGAAGAACCACTGGGAATGACTGGTCACTATGACACACACTGACCATCAGGGGGCAGACACTCAATGCAGGAGCTGCCCCCTAGTGGTCAGTGCACCCCCACAGGGGGAGCTCTGTTCAGCTACAAGCCAGGCTGACAGCTGCCATTACAGTGGTGGTGGTGGGAGCCTCTCCTGCCTCTTCAGCAGCACTAAGGATGTCTGACTGCAGCTTAGGCCTGCTCCCTGCTGGCAAGTGGACATCCCCTGAGGGCTCCTGCGCTGCTAGAGGGATGTCTGACTGCCAGCTTAGACCTGATCCCCCAGGTGTCTCAGACTGCAAGAGGGCACAGGCTGGGCTGAGGGACCCCTCCCCCTGAGTGCACAACTTTTTGTGCACCAGGCCTCTAGTCTATATATATAAAAGCTGAAGTGACCATCACAACTGAACAACCAGAATGACCGGTTGACCAGTCGCTATGATGTGCATTGACCACCGGGGGTTGACACTCAATGCAGGAGCTGCCCCCTGGTGTTCAGTGTGCTCCTAAAGCCAACCTCTCATGGCTGACCAGTGGTGTTGGCACCTGGTGTCTGTCTCTTTCACACTCAGTCCAGTGACCATCTCCTTCTCTCCCAACTCCACTGGGGCCTTCGGGCCCTGGGCTGGGATGAGAACCAGGGTTGGGTAGCAGCGGATGCAACCTCTTTCCCAGTTGTGGCCGAAGGCCGGCTCCCTCCTTGGGTTCAGTGGCTAACCTGCCATGCCCTGTCCCTCCCCTCTGGCTGGCAGGCCCTGATCAGCCCACTGTCCCTACCTCCTAGCCAGCAGGTCCCAACTGGCCTGGTCTTAATCAGCCCTGATCACTGGCTAGGCCTGGGACTCCACCCGTGCATGAATTTGTGCACCAGGCCTCTAGTGTCACATAAGCAAAGATTACACTATTTCTTTAAGCTCAATGAGCCTTGTTACTTGAAGCTCATGCTATTTCAATTGGGAAATTGTTTATATAAAACAATGAAGGTCATTTTGCCCTGACAGATGTTTGTCCTAGTAAAGTATAATACTTGACATGTAGTTAGTAAATGTGTAATATCAAATTATTCCTTTTTAAAAGTCAAATCATAGAAATAACATGTCTTTTAAAGATAGAGCGACAAACAAGAAGTATTATCCTCTAATATACAATTTTAAATAAAGGTTTGGTTGTTTTGGAATAATCTGAATTGTGCCCCCAAGACAAGGGATATGAGATTGCATTTAAATAAATGCTTCTTTACACAACTGTGAGCAGACGTATGCTTCGTTTAGAGTTTATTGTGCTCTGACATTTGCTGAAATGTAAAGCTGTGCACAGAAATATTGATGATTATATGTTTCTCTGAAAAAGAGGATGAAATTTTCTAAACAAAACAATTTTATTTATGATAGCATATCTCAGACACAAAGAGCGGGCTAATAATTTATTATTTTCTACTATTAATAGAAAGTTAATTTTGCTGTCTAGACATTGGTTTGATTTTCTTTTTTACTAAATGTGTGACTGTATTCTGATGTTTCCTATAAGATATTTATGTCTTTAAAACTTTCTACCATTCATAAAGAAAAGCATTCCTCAAAATTGTTAACGATATTATTAATCAATACACAGATATTCAGCAGTGGAAATATAGAATATCATAAACTTTAAATCTTCTCTTTAAGGCAGAACACAAGTATACAAACTAAAATCCTAAAAAACAAAACAAAACATACAAATAAAATACTAGCCATGCCTCTCTCTCATTTTTTCTTCTTTCTTTCTGCCTCTATTTGTTATCATATTTCTCTTTTATCATCTCATTTCTCTTATTTCCTTTACAAACTCAAAATAGATATAAATTTCCAAATTATATATAGGGTTCAATTAATGCCTTATCTCATTACAAAGCCAAAAAATTTTCAACTTAATTCACATTTAATAAACTTGACAGCTTCTATTTGCAGAAAGAGTTGCCTCATATTACCACCACGTTATCTCATTAAATTTAAGTAACTATGTGTGTTGTACAAAATAAAGCTGTCTTTATATTTAAGGAGATAACAGTAGCTAGCATGGGAATAATCTTAATACTATGATATTACAATATTTATTTAATTACTAGAGGTCCAGTGCATGGATTCATGCACCATTGGAGTTCCTCAGAATGGCCTGTGGGGATCAGGCCGAAACCTGCAGTCCAATGCGCCCTGCAGCTCCTGTCTGCTGCTCCTGCTTATCCCAGCACTGTGGCGCCTCCCACAGGCTCACACCCCATCAGCTCCAATCGGGAGAGGCTCCCACCACCACAGCAGCACTTGCCAGCCATGAGCCCTGCATCTGGCCCATTGGTCAGCTGAACAGCACTCCAACTGTGGGAGTACATTGACCGCCAGGGTGCAGCTCCTGTGTTGAGAGTCTGCCCTCTGGTGGTCAGTGTGCATCATAGCAACCAGCCATTGTGCAGTTCAGTCAATTTGCATATTAACCTTTTATTATATAGGATAGATAGATAACCACAATGTCATTATTACTTAGCTGTAATATAATAAGAGAAGTAAAATTACTATTTCAGCTGTTTCTTAATTCCATCATTTCTAACATTTTTAGTCACTTTATTGTGTATTTAATAGAGTTGGAGGAGGAATATGTAAGTAAGGCTAAAACAGAAGCTGAAACAAATTTTATTTTTTAATTTTGTTTTTTATATAGTATTAAAATAATTATGAATATGCACAGTAATATGGCCTCTGTCAAATTTTTAAAATATGTTTTCATTAACAAACTGGCTACTTTATAGGCAAACTAGAGGCCCGATGCTTCTCTCTGGAACCGGAGACCTAGGTTTCCGTCCTGCTGCCAGCAGGCACCAAGGACATGGGCTTCTCTTACAGCCTCAGCTTTGACCAAAAGGTCATCTGGCTGTCTGGTCTAATTAGCATATTAGACTTTTATTATTATAGATAACGTTCTATGATTAATGTTAGTTTGTGAAGAGAATAAACATAGCTCATGAACATCATTGTAAGATACTGTTATTTTAAAAATAAATTTATCAATGTTTTTCTATAACTTCATCTAGAAACTATTAAATAGTTTCTGCTTGCTGTGTGCATGTGTGTATTCGTTTATAGAATTCAACTTAATATATTCAGATATAACGTTAAAGAGAATAGCATGTTCCCATCTATCCTAAAAGCTTAATGTCTGTGGAAATGAGTGCTGCATTTAAAAAAAAAGTGTCAGGTGAGGGGTGCCTAGTGTGTTTGTCTCAGTGGATAGAGCATCTGACTGAAGGGTCCAGATTTGGATTCTGGTCAAGAACACATGCCCAGGTTGCAGGCCCAATCCCCAGTAGGTGGTGTAGAGTAGGCAGCCAACCAATGAATCTCTCTCATCCTTGATGCTTCTATCTCTACCTCCCCCTCTCTTCCTTTCTGAAATCAATACAAGCACATTTTGAAAAAATAGGATTAATGTTGGTAGTTCTGATGAAACACAAAACCACAGAACATTTATCAATAACATTGATAGACACATATGGATATCCCAAAGTTGGCAGTGCTTTTATTCACTTTTACTAAAAATAGTAGATAACCCATAGCTATAATAGGAACTTTGTACTGAAGTTTATGTAGTGTATTCTGATCATTGAATTTTTAGATAAAAAACCTAAGACATAAGAACCTAAGACCATATACATTCTTAGTAGCAGATCTAACATGGCATTGTGGAATTCCAAATTCTAAAAATGAAATAATTGCTAAATAAATATATTTTAGATCAATAACTAATAGGGGTTCTATATATGACACTGATGGCTGAGTTAGAGTATCCAGAAATTCCATGAATTATTTGTGAAAGTTTATACACGTTTTGAAGAGAATTCACATATTTCATCATATTGTAAAATGTAGCCATTACACCAAGTGAGTAAACAATTATTGTCTTAAAGAAAAAAAATGGTAGATGCATAACTCATATTTTGGCAGTATGCAGGGGTAGCCTTCTTGGAATACTTACCATTATTTAAAAAAACTTGAAAGATAATTTTGTGTGTGTGCATATATATATATATATATATATATATATATATATAATAGTATTTTCTGGTGTATAAGACGACTCTTAACCCAGGAAAATCTCCTCAAAAGTTAGTGGTTGTCAATGGAGCCAGATGGAGACCACAAGTGTCTCCGGTCGGCTCCTTTTTCTGCCACATACGCTCTCCGTCTGGACTTTTAACCCAGGAAACTCTTCTCAAAAGTTGGGGGCTGTCTTATACGCCCAGTCATCTTTACAGTATATGTCTGTCTATATCTGCATTTATCTGTATGTATGTACATACAGTTATATATGTTCATATATATACACATATATGTGTGTATAATATATGTATATATCACACAAATATTCATATATAGACATATTGTATCTAATAAAGACAAAATATGCAAATTGACCATCACTTCACAACAAAGATGGCAGTGCCCACAGCCAATAAAGAGGGAATATGCAAATTGATGTAACAAAGATGGTGGCAGCCAGGCTGGGATGCTTGTGTTGTTGCCATGGAGATGACACAGGCTTTCTACCCTGCCCCAGCTGCTCCAAGCTTCTGGGCAGCATGCATGCAGGCACTGAGACCCCTATGGCGGGGGGAGGGGAGGGGAGGGAGCTACAGGAGGGTGGCAGGGTCAGAGAAAAAATGCAATGAGGTGGCCAGAGTGAAGGCCTGGGTCCTGGGTGTCATAGGGAAGCTGGTGCCAGCAGTCAGGGGAAGGAAGGCTTATTCTTGCATGAATCTTTGTGCATCAGAACTCTAGTAGGCATATGAATACATAGATGTTATAGCTATATATCTCTATGTGTTTATATATCTACTAGGGGCCTGGTGCACAAAAATTTGTGCACTCAGGGGGTCCCTCAGCCCGGCCTGTGGCCTCTCTCAGTCTGGGACCCCCCAGGGGATGTCAACCTGCTGGTATGCCTGGCCAGCCTGGGTGAGAGGCTGATGGCTGTTTTCAGGCTGGCCAAGCCTGCCAGTGAGGACCCTCACCCGATTGGGGTGTGGCCAGCCTGGGTGATGGGCTGAGGGCCGTTTTCAGGCTGCCCACACTTCCTTCAGGTTTTGGTTGCTCACAGTCCTTTCAGGGTTCAAGTCCCTACTGGGGTACCTGGCCAGCCTGGGTGAGGGGTTGAGAGCCATTTTCAGGCTGCCCACAGCTCTCATTGACCCAACGTCCCAGCGAGACTGGCTGGAATCAGGTTTCTGGTGTTTATTTATCTTCTGTAATTGAAACACTGTTGCTTTGAGCAGAGGCCTAGTCAGGCAACGAAACCTCCTGTTTGCTTCAGCTCCATGGCTTCTATAATTGAAACAATATTGCCTCAGTAGAGGCCCAGCCAGCCTAAGCAGGCAGTTGCAACGAAGCCTGCTGTTTGATCTACCTCCGTGGCTGCAGGCCTCCATCTTGGCTGGGTTAATTTGCATATAGCCACTCTGATCGGCTGGTGGGCATGGCTTGGTGGGGGGCGTGGCTTAGGCATCTTGGAGTGATGGTCAATTTGCATATTACTCTTTTATTAGATTAGATGTGTTTAATGTATATATATATATATCTGTTACACATATATTCATATATATGTGCATACATATGTGCACACAAAACAGAAAAATGGAAGTAATAAAGCATATTCTAAACCTTTGTGCTATTCCTCCCTTCATCTCTTAGGAAGAGGCACTCAGATAAAAACTTCCTGCTAAAAATTTTTTTTAGAATATTCTTTTGGGCAGTTTCACACCATTTTTCTGAAAACATTAAGCAAGATCTGTTTTATGTAATAAACAACTTTAGTACGAATATAATTTTAATACAATTCAGGACCACCAGATAGATATGTGCTGATTGAAGAAAAACATGTATAAACTAATATTTATTAATTTCAGAAAAGATATCAATGTCAAACTTCCTTTAGACTAATACAATGACAGAGTAATAGGTTTTTATCATACTCCTGGCATTAGTGTTAGAGTAACAGGGAGAGGAATAGTTAAAAGAGAGATAGCCAAGTGAGAACTATCTTGTGGAAGAAGAAAGCTCTTTTGTTCAGTAAGGTAACATGTCTGGGTTAAATGAATTAATAAATTTAATAGACAACCTTTTTATACCCAATTAAAGCTCTTAGGTATCTGATAACTGTATTAATTACATAACTTACATCCTAAGCGTTTAAATTGAAAACTTGATCATGCTGTTGAAGTTAAATAGGACATTGTTTTATCAAAGCAAAATTATTGAACAAGAATCTCAATATAATGCATATATTATCTCCTAAAGCATGAGCGAGATTCATTTTTTTCTTCAACCGTGTTTTGAGTGCCTGCTGTGTATAAGACATTGCTCTGCACTGGAGATTATAATTACCCTTACTATAATTGGTGAAATCACAGCTTTACATTGAAGACATAATTTATTAAAAATAAAAGAGTTAAAAATGACATGAAGGATAACTCAAATTTAGAAATATAGAAAAAATGTAAATAACCTCAGATTTGGGAAACAGCATGAGAAATTTTTTAAGATGAAAATGTGGTTTCTCAGGGTCATCTAAGCCATCTTTCACCCTGTAATAGAAATTATGAGTTGGGGAGTCAAATGATATGAATTTTCATTGGAGCATTAAAGGATTAATAGCCACAGAGAAAGGACTTTGACCTTGACATGGCAGACTTTAGAGAGACCTGAAAATTTTCCGAGGGAGGGCTAATAAGTGGTATGAAAGGGTGACAGCATTAGGGAGAGTAAGATTAGAGCATATAAATTATCAAGAGCTGATTGGCTACTTGAATGAAGAAGTGAGCAACTTATCATTTCTTCATCAAAATACTAAGAACCTAATAATTAGTAAAAATTCAGAGTCAGATGCTAATTGATGTGCATTTTGTCTCTATTCTCTGTCGGCTTTTACTTTTCACTTAAAAAAATAAAGGTAAGAAATAATGTGGCATCTTGCCAACTTAATTCTAGAAGCTAACCATCAGAGTAGAATTAAAGACAAGATAGGGTCAGAGTAAGCTAGGTTATGGTACAGAATCAAACAACCTCTAAATGTCAATGGTTTATTATAATAAATGTTTATATGCATGCTGCCTATCGCATGTCCATTGTACTAGCTGTTAATTTAATCCCTGTGTTCTGCAGTTACCCAAGCTAATGGCATAGCCTTCTATGTTGACAGTTGCAGTAACAGAGGGAAGGAGAATGATGACAATTAAATATAACATGTCACATCTACTCAAAACTCAAGGGACATAACTATTTGCACCTGTGCACAAAGGTGAGGGGAAGTATAGTTTTACCATGTACTCAGTAAACAAGGAGCTGAAAATATTTTCTAGGTTTATACACTGTAATAGAGAAGACTCTTTGAAAGAAATAGAACAGATGGAAATATTTTATAATTTCCAGGTGCAGGAATATATAAAATATTGACTTTGATGTCTAATGAATTTAGCAACTCTCCTAAAGCGTTTGCAAAGGATGATTAAATGATTTTATTCATATGTAAATTAGGGAGTTATAAAGGGACTGAGGTGCATATGCGGTTGTCGCTGAATATATTTTATAGATTTTAGTTAGAAAATGGAAATTTACTAAAGTCATGAGCACCCAGAGAGACCAGCAGAAAAGTCAAGGACAGATTTTCAATGGCCGATACTGAGGGAATGAGGTAGAGGAATGCCAATAGACAAAAGTGAAGAAAAAGCAGATGGAATACATGGACAATGCATTCAATGTTTTGTAATTAAAATAAGACTTTCGAGAAGAAGCAGGTGTCAAAATGTCAAATACTGAAAATGAAATAGGACAAAGGAGAAAATGCCATTGGACTCAACAAGATTATAATAATAACTAACCTGCAATCAACAATTATTCTGTCCCAGACTGTATGAACACATCTCATTTTAAAACTCTTTATGAA